>JABUQX010096234.1:10000-32064 GCA_015478945.1 Trachelipus rathkii
TATATATTATATACTATTATATATAAAAAGACTTCTGTCTCATCTGCTCTTAAGATAATTTCCCGAAGAGTGTACTATTTAGAGTTTGGATGGAATCAATGCCGCCCGTTGCTCAAGGCAGAACAAAACGTTTCACAAATGCGAAAAAAATTTACGATTATAAAAATCTTTTAGATTTTGTACTAAAAATTTAATTATAAGTTTAATAATTACCTTAATAAATAAGTATAATTGGGCATGCTGAGCTTATATAACTCGATATTTATTCTTTTAGAATTTATTTAGAATCTACTTAGTCATTATTGCTCTCATAACGTACATCTTCGCCGACTTTACTTATGTAAACTATCACTACTTGATTAATAGATTTTATCCACCAAAAATAACATCTTTGCCCAAAGAAGAGAGCCTCATTTATGCAGGTCAGAAGCAGGGACTCTATTCAACTGTTACTTTTTCATCCAGTGAAGAGTTGAAACAGCATTACTTAAATAAATATCATTTGAATTGTATAACTCTTCTATATATATAGTCAATCATACCTGATACTTGAGATGCGGAGAAGAGAATTGAATAATCATAATAAATTATAAATAATACTAAATTATATATTAATAAAATTAAATATATATAAATATAATAATATTAAATAATAATATATAATAATATAATTTAATTAAATTAAATATAATATAAATCAATAATATAATAATAATTATAATATAATATAATAATATAATATATAATTAAATAATAATTATATATAAATATATAATAAATAATAATATATGATTAAAATATTATTATAAATGAATTATAATTAATATTAAATTAAATTATAATAATAATAATAATAATATATAAAAATTAATTAAATTAATAATACTAATATAATATAATAGATATTATAATTTACACTATATATAAATATAATTATTATATATATTATATATATTAATATATATATATATATATAATATATATTATTAAATATATATAATGGTGTTTTAATTTTTTAATATATTCTGAGCAATCAATTTTAGTAACATAATTGAAGAATTGGTCCTCTATATATAGGCAAACTCTTGTTTATCTTTTTTAGACTAAACAATTTGATTTTAAATATATTATTATTATTTATATTATTATTATTATTTATTAATTATTCTTATATATTTTATATATTTATTATTATTAATTATATTTTAATTTATTATTATTATTTATTATTATATTATTATTATTATTATTATTATATTATTATTTTTTATTATTAATTTATTAATTTATCTTTATTATTATTATTATTATTATTATATTAATTAATTATATATTATTATGATATAATTATTACTATTATTATATTTTATTTATTATTATTATTATTATTATTATTATTAATCTATTTATTATTATTATTATCTTATTATTTATTATTAATTTTAATTTAATTATTATCTATTATTTATTATATTTATAACATTATATATATCTATTGGGGGTGGCTGGCCTTTGAGTACTCAAGCAATTATATGGGATGTTGAGATAAACTAGGATAGTGCTTTAAAAACTTAATCTTTGAATTTGCTTACTTTAGTTTTTAGGGGAACGTGGATGTGTATAGTGTAGATATTAAAAGCGTCGGTTACTGGTTGCCTCAGTACGTACGCGATAAGGTACCGTGATTCTATTAATAATATTACCTATGCTGAAGAAGATGTAAAAATCTTCTGTGACTTATATTATCATTTCTTTATTCTCTTATTTAATTCTTATATATATATATTATTATTATTATTTAATTATTATTATTATTATTTAATAATTATTATTATATTATTATTATATTATTATTTAATTTATTATATTTAATAATATTTATTATTATTATTATTTAATAATTATTTATTATATTATTATTTAATTCATTAATATCTGGAGTAT
Source organism: Trachelipus rathkii (assembly GCA_015478945.1). Taxonomy (NCBI): domain Eukaryota; kingdom Metazoa; phylum Arthropoda; class Malacostraca; order Isopoda; family Trachelipodidae; genus Trachelipus; species Trachelipus rathkii. The sequence goes on from JABUQX010096234.1 coordinate 11,945, forward strand.
ATATATCAATGGAACCGAAAACGTTCCCCCTAGTCAAGTACTACCTATTTATTCTTCAATATATATATATTATAATATATATTTTTAATATATTATTTTGTAATTAATCTTATTATGTATATCATTATACACTTTGTATATGTAATATGTGAGATATTAGTATATATTTTGTATTTATGATTTTGATTTAGATTATTATTTATTATATTATATCTATCTTAATTTATTATTACTTATTATACTTATTATTAGTATTAATATAATTCTTATTTATATTTAATATATTATTATATATTATATTATTATTATTATTATTATTATTATTAATATAACTTTATTATTATTAAATTTAATATTATTAATTATATGAAACATGTGTATGCCTGTCAAAGATCTTTATTTTCTTCTTGTTAACCTTGAATTTGAAATTTAACTTATATTACTTATTTTTTTATTGTTCTGACCATAGTCAGTTTATTTTTTGTCGTTTTGCTGTTACTGAGAGAGAAAGCGTGTTCAGTTCGGTTTTGGTTGTAAAATCCATCTAAGATTACAATGATTGTGTAAATGGGAGATGTATTGAAAAATTTTTAATGTTAAAAAGAGGTCTATATATATATATTGAAAGATGAATAAAAATAAGTTAAAAAGGACATGTCATATGGTTGACAAATTTGAGATAGATAGATAGATAGATAGATAGATAGATAGATAACGCATAGATAAGAATATAAGAAGAATTATGATTGAGATTTACGATAGTAAGATACTTCGAGGATTTGTTACCTATGTACAAGATTTTTACTTGTACTCACGACATAGAGGTTAGTGCAGCTAAGATAGAATATGACAGAAGATTATGATTCATATTCAGTAGATAGGAATATTAAGTATTATTGTCACATAGATTTGAATAAAGATATGTTAACTGCATTATGATCAGTTGACCTTAATAGATAATTGATAAGTTTTTATAGAATTTCTGCGACATGGTGTTACTGACATTATATTCGCCTTCTAGAATTGAGGAAAGCATTGTGATGACGAAGCAATGTATGACGAGAAAAGAATAGAGATGCAGTAGGAAGAGATAGACGAAGAAGAGTTAGGTAACTGTACGACTAAGCATGAATTGAAGAGGATTGTTAGAGAAGTAAAGATGCAACGATTTGTTAGATTCAGTAAAAGTAATAGTCGCAAAGTTTGATTTGTTTTTACATAAATTTAGCAGTATCCTAAAGAAAGTGTTGGAGACTGATAAATCAATTACGAATAAATCCCACATAAAAATAAATATATACTTTCACTGTATAAAATCATCTACAAATATAAGCTAACTATTATAGTCATGATATATTATAATATTTTCTCTGTCTCAATTAAGAAAAAATATATATAAAATTATGTTAAATTTTAAATATTTAATGTTCTGTATAGTATTTTTCCATAAAGCTATATTGTGCTAGTATAATCTATCTTCTATTACAATAAATATGATTTCGCAGATGGATATTCTTATTCTTATGTTTTAACCCATTAATTGTCAGATGATAGCACAAGATGAGAAAAGAATTCTATATTATAATAAGTGAAATGTGCTCTATATGGGTGCGAGATGCGGAACCGGTTTGAACGCATAGAAGACCGACCAAGATTTGCCAGGCTTTAGATCGGACAAGAACGTAGAGTTAAAAGTAATGACGCGGTCAGTACAGTGATCGGCTGGATGAGGAGTCAAACTCTGTCTATACTAATAGGGTATAATATAGGAGCGAAATGGAAGAATATCCCTGTTTAGGGGAAAACGTAATTATTACTGAAATAATTCTTCTTAAATTTGTCAATAATTTATATATTTTTATTTGAGACAGTCCAGGACTATCGCCGTTAACATTCTCAAGCAACTAAAGAAGTATGGAAATAAATATATTAGTGAATTACATATATTCATTTTTGAGTACTTAAAAAAAAAAAGGGAATAACTAAAAATACGAAATTAATGGAAAATTATACAAATTTAAGTAGTAAAAAGAGGGAATATAATTAAATAAAATAAAAAAATAAAAATAAAAGTTACCTTATTATTTTCTTAAATATACCGTTTTTATTAAAAATGAACAAAAATAAACTTTTGCTTCTAATTTTACTAAATTCTCTAATATATATATATAATTATATATATTATATATAATATATATATATATATATATATATATATAATATATATATTAATTATGAAATATAAATTTTATTTTAATAATTAAAAATTCACTTTATTTTCTAAATTGTTTGTTAATAAGATATTTGTCAGAAACTAGGGTATATATAGTTTTATCAAAACAGAATAGATAAAGGTATATAACATAATAATTGTTGATATTTATAGTATTCTGTTCTTAGGACTAGCTGAGATATCAGACGACTATGTTTTCAATATTTGTTTAGACTGAGATATCAGACGACTATGTGTGTAGTAAGTGATTTGAGTCCACGGAAAGTCGGACATATTAATGTGTTATTGCAAGTGAGCAAAACTAAAAACAGAAAGAAAAATAGCAGCAAAACTGGTTTCAACCCTCAAACAGTTTATAATATTAAGAGACAGAAATGAAATACGTCACAGTTAGAGCTCAAAAAGTGTTGGCAAATGTGAAAGAAAAGGGAAAAACAACCACCCGGGGAGGACAAAAAAAAAGAGTTCAAATGGCTCTGAAAAAATAGAAGACTATCATGTAAGCTTTTCAATGTTCTATCAGCAGAGGGTATTATTTCTCTAGAGAAACCGCCAAAAAGAGGTATTTAGATGTGATTAAAGACTATCCGTCCAAGAAAAAGCATAGATAACTAGAATGAAACGCGCCATAAAGTAATGCCGCGCTCTCAGACTCATTTCGATGGACTCTGAGCAAGGGAGCAGGTAAAGTTGTCAGATCTATTATTTCCTTTTATCACTATAAAAGAAAGCATTTTTATTATAAACGCACATGACACCATGAAAATATATTATTACTGAATTATCAACCATCTATGGTTTAATGTCATGAATTACTGTACTTGTTTGACTACTTATGCATCATCTTCTATGCTTTCCTACTGTTCATTATTGTTTTTTATATTGCTCCAGATTGATTCTTGTGATGAATCAACATTGTGGTTGATGATTCTATCAGAGCTTGGAGAAGGCATCAGGTAGGAATGTTAAACCCAAATCCTGAAAAAAAAACATAAGATTTCCACAAAAATTGTGTGGGTGCCATTCTCATAGCCCAAGTCGGATTGAATGATTTAAGCACATAGAACCCGCCAGATAAGTATTTAAATTATACAAACTCCGTTTACTACCTCACAAGATGGTTTCGAATAGACCTGATTTCAACACAGGACTCCGCCTGTCATTCTCGGTCTAAAAGATCGCGTTCGCCAGCAGAATTGGGTAGAGGTACTTCCATGCCTGGAAATTCACCTGAATGAACTTATTGAAGAGTTTTGGTCCGTGATTGAAAGAAATGAAAACACATGTCCAATTACGACCAAAGTTAATGTAAACACTCACTTAAAACGTTTAACTTCAAGGTTTGTTTATTCTAAAAATCCGAAATTTGTCAAGAACTTCAATTGCTGGCATGCCCAGTCGCGTTAAAGGCACTTGCGGGTGCCAAAGTTGCCCAAACCAAGTACTAAAATATTTATTTCCTGATATATTAAAATAAATTCAAAAAAATTAAGAATAATTAAATTTTTTACTTTTTATTCAAAAAAGCAAATTTTAAAAAAACATAATAAATATGCCAGTACTGTATATATATATATAACTGTATAATATATAATTATACAATAATATATATATATATATATATTAATATATATATATAATAATATAATAATATATATATTTATATATATATTATTCTAGTTATATATATAAAATATATACTATAGTTATATTAGTTAGCTATATATAATATATATTAATATAATATTTAATATTATATATAATATATATAATATATTGTCATCAGCGCGAGACCTATGCACGCTCACCCACGCACGGTTTCGAACGCGGGATCTCGATTTCGAGTGGGCGAGCGGAGCGACGCGCGGGCCGACGCGGCGGGCGCACCAGCGCGGTCAGGGTTGCTTGTGGCTCGCCTTTGCGTGCTGGGGCTCATGCTGCAGCCTGGTTGTTTTAGCTCATGAACCTACAGTGAATTAATTCATTATCTATTGCTAGTGAACATTAATAATTTATTCCTCAATGTAAGTATTTATTTATAAAATGATATACACTTAGAAAAATAAAACACTTTTATACAAATCAGATAACTTGTGCACCGCTTAACAGATAAAATGACTATGATTTTAAAATTAGTTTAAATTCTAAAAGATAATAAAACACACACTTGCTCAAATAAGAAAAAACAAAGTTAATTGCAAAAAAAGACCGATAAAATAATTCTCGACCATCCACATACGAGGTCATATAGAATAAGGATTACCCCGACCAATCACAAGTAAGAAAACATTTCCATTTACCTGCTTGAAGGATCCTATGATTTTAGCGAATAGTTAAATAATTTATAAAAATAATAAATAACAATATTACTGTCTATACGGAATTACCTTTTGACCTGGTATTAGGATTAAAATTAGCCCCTCTACAAAAAAAGGCTTATCCTTAAATTAGGGCCTAAATTAGGCCTAATAATGTTATTGCACCACATTTTTTACAGAAAAAAGGTCAGTTCATCTGAAATTAATATGACCTGGAAATTAGCTTTAAATCGCCCGGGGTTGAACAAAAGAATTATCCTAAATTAGACCAACACCAAAGAGGGTGCCTCATCCTTTCACAACAGTGAAAAAACACACACTATCTGTAAGCAGTGCCGGGGTTGTGTGTGTTTCTCGTGATGGATGTCAATGTACATAGATAATATAAAAATTTAATTTTAACAAAAACCCGATTATTAAAAAACTATTGAATATTTTTAGTGACACTCGATCGTGAATAATAATAAAATGTAATTATCATAATTGTTATTCTAAAATAAAAACTTAAATTATGTAATAAAATACATTTATTTAGCAGGGAGAAGAACTTATTTCTGTTAATTTTATACTATGATTACATGACTAAAGCATGATTGTTAAGCAGTTAAGTCAATAGAACAAAACTTGCATAGCTTGATGTAGAGGGGTGCTAGGGGAAGGCCTTACTGATTTACTGAGTTATTGCTTTAATTAATAATTATAATGTTTTTAAAACATTGGTTGAGATTTTAGTAAAAGTTATTTTTTAAACTTGAAGTAAAATTTATAAACAAAAAGTATTAACAGTAATAATTAAATCTTGTTCAAAGATATATTTGATTTATATAGAAGTTTAAGAAACTTTGAAATAATTTATAATTGAGAATAAATTAATATTACCGTAGTTTTGTTTAATAAAACATTAAAATTTTTATGGTTAATTGGTTATTTTTGTTAGTGAGTGCTGCATGGGGCTGCCTCGTGTGATGTGTGTGGTGTTGAGTGTGTGTGGTGTGTGTGTTGCGTGTAGTAGTAAATCTGTGTGCGAGGTAAAGTAAATGTGCCTTGTGTAAGTAAAATCTGTGTTGAGTGTAAAAGTAAATCTGTCGTGCAGGTAGTAAATATGACAACTGTGGCGTTAAGTAAATCTACCACTGTTGAGTGTAAGTAAATCTGTGCGGCTTGTTGTGAGTGTAAGTGTTAAAGTAATTCTATGGATAGTACAGTTATAGTGAATGGGTATAGAGGCTATAAGATATCATATGATGAATGTGAGTGTATAAGTGCTAAGTTGTCGGGTGTCCATCGTCGTGAACCCCTGTGTAAAGGTAAATGTAGTCTATGGGTAAATGACAAGTGTCATAGTGATATGTGTGCTTATGAAGTGTCATAGCGAATGGATAAAGTGTAGTGTGTGTATTGTGTGTGTCGTCTCTGTGTGTGTGGTGTGATGTATGTGTGTTCTAAATAATAATAACAATAGGCTAGAAGTAAATTTTAATATAGCGTATAATAAAAAATTAATTAAAAATAAAAAGAATTAAAAATAATAAAAATAATAATAAAATAACACTAAATAATAAAAAAATAAATAAAAAAGTATTAAAACAAAAAGAAAAACAAGTTAATAATATATGAGTTAAATAGTAAACAGAAAGTTAAAACAGTAAAACATATGAGTTAATAAAGCAGTAAAGCAAAAGTTAAAGCAGTAAAACAGATTAACAGCACGTAAAACATGAGTTAAGCGTAAAGCAGTACAAACAAAGCATCACTAAATCCCCCCCCCCCCTTGGTGTTAGGTAACACCTCTATGATTACTGATTTACTGCTTTAAGTATGTAATGGTTATGAATATGTGAGTTAAACAGTAAAACATATGAGTTAAAGCAGTAAAACATAGAGTTAAAGCAGTAAAACATGAGTTAACGCAGTAAAACATGAGTATAAAGCAGTAAAGCAGTAAAACAAAGCATACTAAATCCCCCTAGGTGTTAGGTAAACACCTCTATTGATTACTGATTCTTCTTAAGGTATGTAATGTTAATGTTTAATAAAATTTCGTACATGTAGTAAAATAAAATGTTTATTATCAACCACTCTGGTTTTTTTTTCTTACAACAATTTTTAAAAATTAAAATAAAAAGTTATTTAAGAAAAAGTATTAAAGTACAAATAATGTTAATAAATATATGTGTTAAAAAATAGGTCTGTAATGATTATAGTTTAGTTCTGCGAATGTTTTTAAAAATGTTTAAGTGCCTAAATTAGGGTGGGGCCTAAAATGACCCATGGAAGACCAAGGTTAGTCGTGTGTTTATACGTGGAAAGGAAATGAATTAAGTGTCTTAATTGGTGAGTGAAGTGCATAGTGAATGATGTAAATGTGTGAGAGTGTGTGTATGTGTGCGTGTGTGTGGTTTGTGACCCTGTGTAAAGTGTAAATGTAATGTCTATGGAAAATGCAAGTGTCAATAGGAATGTTTGATAAGTGAATGGTGTATAAGTGGAATGGTGTATAAGTTGCATGAGTGAATGTGAGGTGTGTGGTTGTGTTGTGTGGAGTGTGTGGTCCGCGGATGGAAATAAGTAGGATAGATCCATACAGTCAGTACCTACATGACCTCATTTAGCACATGATACCTAACCCAAAGCTAGCATCAGTTACCTGGATGAAGCTCAAGCGGGTTGTAGTGTTAGGATAGGTGTAGTCTGGGTGTAGGCTAGGTTAGGTTACGCTAGGTTAGTGTATAGGTTAGGTTAGTTAGTTAGTAGGTTAAGTTAGTTAGTTAGGTTAGGTTAAGGTATTAGTTAGTTAGTTAGGTAGTTAGTTAGTTAGTAGGTTAGTTAGTTAGGTTAGGATAGGTTAGTCTAGGTTAGGTTTAGTGTGTAGTGTTAGTTAGGTTAGATATGTTAGGTTAGTTTAGGTCAGGTTTGGTTAGTTAGCTAAGCTTAGTGCAGTGATAGCTAGTGTTAGCTAGTATAAAGATAGCATAGTACTTTTAAAAGATGAAATTTGAATATCAATAGTAGATATTATATATAGCACTTTCATAATAAAATTTAACTTTCTATAATTGATAGTATAGAATACTCTCTTAAGGTGAAACTGGCTTTCCATAATAGATAGTATCGAGTTGACATAATTTGAAAGTTGATATTTATAATTGAAAGTATATAATTAGTTATATTAAACTGAAACACGTTTATTTTAGAAAGTAAAAAGTCATATAACCAATTTTTAAAATCACGTGTTTTCAAGTATAAACAAATTTAAACATGCGGAAAGCATGTTCAGGTATATATATATATATATTATTATATATATTAGTTTGTCTGTGTTAAACTTTATTTATCAATATATATATATATATATATATATATATATATATATATATATATTATATATGTATATATATAATATATATTACTTTGCCCTTGAAATTATTTTCTCCTCTTCTCTCTCTCCTCTCTCTCTCTCTTTCTCTCTCTCTCTCTTCTCTCTCTCTCTCCTCTCTCTCTCTCTCTCTCTCTCTCGCACGCCTTGTAGATGCGCATGCGCACATATCTGTTTTAATTCAGTAATGAAATTAAAATAAATTGACTATTAATAATAAATTATATTAGTAAATTTTCTAAAAGAATTTATTAATTCTGCATATAAATATTAAACGAGTATTTAGATTTATTTAATTAAAAAATATGTAAAAATGATACTGAATGGCAATTTAAAGCTGTATTTCAACTTCAGCATATCTTATCATGACAGATTTCAAATATGTAAAGCATCAAAAATGAAAAAAATGAGCATTCCTTATTTATTTTAGAATCCCTTTGCACCTTTAAAGGTGAAGAGAAGCTCTTGTACAAGGGCTGTAAAGAATATAGTTACATTGCAGACCTGGCCAGTTTGATGAAACAATATTCCTTTACAATATTTTAAAAAACCCAAATAATTTCTTTTGCATAAAAGCGCATTGATAACGATATTATATATATAATATATATAGATATATAATATTAAAATATAATATAATATATATACTATATCTATATATATAATATATATATATATAAATAATATATGTAATATATATATATATATATATATATATATATATATACTTATATATATATTATAATAGTGTGAAAGATGAATTGAAAATTAGATTCTCTCTTCATTAAGTAAAGAATATTAGTAAAATCGTACACCTATTTCGTAAAAATATAATACTAAACCTTAATTCTCGTTGTTCAAGAAATAATAATAATACAATTTATAAAAGTACACCTTAGCTATTGGCCTTGCTACTTAGCGGTCTTTCGGGCGTGTTACTTTGCTACGAATTCACGGACTCCGCGAAACTGTAAAAACGCGAAGATGCTGGACGATGAATTTGCGATTCAACCCGACGAACGCGAGAATGAATTTGACGATTCTCCCCGACGATGATTTAACAAACGCTTTATAAACAAACTACGACGCAATTCAAACAAAGGTTATTCATTAAAAAAAAAAAAAATGAATAAAAAAAAAAATTAACATAAAAATATAAATAAAAAAAAAATAAAATAAAATAAATAAAATTAAAAAATAAAAAAAAGAAAGAAAATAAATAAATAAAATCTTAAAAAAAAAAAAAAAAAAACGACCCAACCCTTGAGTAAAAAAATGGGCCCAAAAAAGTTCAGGTCAGGTAAAAAACCGTGGCAAAAGACCAGCGGTCAGATCAAGGTCAAAAAGGGGGGCGGAGCTACGGTGTCCAAAATGACTAATACTACTAAAACCTGAGTTTCTCTAATTTAATATTCATTAAACTCCTTCTCTATACATGAATACCGTTTATTACTTATTATCATTTCGATTTTACGAAAAAAGGTGATCGCCAGCAATATAAAGCCTATAATAAGTAGAACCAAAAATAGATAAAAAATAAACGGCAAACGTGATAAAACATATTTAGCGAACTCGATAAAAATAAACCTCGGTCGACTTTTTTACGGAGTCATTTGCCTTCATTGTATCTGGACGTGAATGTGAAGGTTGTAATATTAATATAATTGTTATTAATATTATATATATATATATATATATATATAATATAATATATTTAATATATATATATATATATATATATATTTATGTATAAATAATATTTATTATATACTAAATTTATATATAATATATATAATATAGATATATACACGTTGGGTTTGAGGATTTTTGAAAAAAAATCAATTTTTGATTTTTGGATTTTTTGAGAGAATTTCGTGACGTCACGCGAAATATAAATGTTAAACAAACTTTTTTTATTTAAGTTCATTATTCTTAACCCTAGACCCTATATCTGAGCTCAAAATCTTAAAATAGGGCTTATAGTCTATACTCTATGACACAATAACACAAAGAAAATTATGTATAATGATAACTATATTACATCAGAAAAAAAGAAACATGTTTGAAAACATGATCTTTTGTTGAATTCTTATTACATGTTTATCAAATCTGAATAACAGAAGTAGACTTGCGATATTTAGTATCGAACTCTTAGTGCGTTATGAATTTATTTCACCTCTTTAAATATAAAACAAAAATTAAAAAAGTATATAAAAAAGCAAAAATCAAAAAAAGCAAAAATCATAATTTTTGGAGCAAAAATCAAGTGAAAAAAAATTGAAATAAATCAATTGATTTTCCGTTGCCATTCCCTGCTTATATATAATAATATATATATAATATATATATATATAATATATATATTATAATATATATATATATTATATATTAATATAATATATTAATATATATATTATAATATATATAATATTATAATATAATATATATAGATATTATTATATATAATATATATAATTCAAATTGTTAATTAGATTATGATCAGATAACTTAATTAAAATGCCACGAAATTGTAAAATGACCCAAACAAATTTTGTACATTTGTGTGATAACGGTTAACCGGTTGAAGTCCCAAATAAGGAATATTACTCCCTTAATTAATAAAAAAAAAATAAATATAAAACTTTTATTTGAATTAAGTGCTGGGGATCAAGATAAATCTTTAGGGACCTCATTAATATTAGCAGTGCGTCTTGTAGTATTATTATAAGCATAATTATCTATAGTGGTTGGACTTATATAAAGGTCTCAGTATCCGACATTAGCTCATTATGCAATATCCAATAGTTATTAGTGAATGGAACCATAAGTTATAGTCACTCGAAATGGGTACTGTTATTTTTGCTTACAAAACATTTGACCTATGAATATACATATTACAAGTACAAAAGACCATATTAATATCCAATATCACTCCTTAGTGCTATTAGCCTTAGTTCCTCACAGCGTAAAGAAGATCTTACCTATTTCCTACCCCCAGTACCACCTGAAAAATGTGATCCTTCAGATAAAACTCTGACGAAGATTATTACAAACGTTCCTCAAGAAAGAATAACGACTTGAAGACACTATTGATTATTATGTATAAATGTTACAACAGAGAACCTTCATCATGATATCTATAAATTATCTTATAGTTTTCGCGTTCATATCATTGTGTCAAAGAAAACAGTGCAGAACTTAATTATTCATACTAGATATATAAGTGTTGGAATCTCTTTAAAGAACACATATTCCCTTATCGTCTCAGACTCGACGTAAGAAGAATTCCGACGCTTTTTCGGGACGGCAATTTAGGATTGCATCTGATGTTGACTTCATTAATGAAGTAAATTAGGTAGAGACTGTTCATTGATATCCTATAATTAATAAATAGAGATATGTTTATAGATTTCTGTCTAACTCTCAGATTTAAAGCTATAAATGCTTCTTCTATATGGAAATTAGTAACCTTATCGTAACTCCCTTTTTATGCTATGGAGTTCCATTGAAAGGTAACCTTACCGACAACTTAATGAATATTTTGTTATTCAGATAAATATCGATTAACAAACAGCATCTTGGATGTATGCTATCGTTTAAAATAAGTTATTATACACTTATTGTTAAGGTCTACACAATTTATACAAATTTGTTGTTTCCTATGAAAGGTAGATAGCATGAGATCGCTAAAAATTCATTATATTTGTATCAAGATAGCTAATATATCCTAAAAGAAATCTAATACCTGCAAATAATAAAAATGTAATTTTTTCAACCACTTGTGAACTCTAACTGATATTGCTCCTTTGCAATTCTATCAATACTTCGTATATATATATATGTTAGTATATATTAGTAAATATAATAATAGTTAAGGAATATATAATTTTATATATGCTAAAATAGTATGGATAATAGTTGGTATTACCAGGTTACCATAATACTTAAATAATAGAAATTCTACTAAGATTGCTAGTTAATAAGTAGCTATAAAATATAAATAAATAATTAAGAAGGTATATTTAGTAGGCTCCTCAAATAAGGAGCTATATGCTAAAGGATCCTAATTACACTTTGATGATAAAGCTATATTGAAATAAATATTGAATAAAACCTGCATGAGTCCTTAAATAAAGTATTCAAATGGGTATATTCTTAGACAATATTAAGTCCGTACAACTATGAAATAATCAAGTAGGTTCATCGATAACTCCTTCTCGAAATTATAAATATCTATAAGCAATGGGATATATAAAATATGAACATGTTTCCCCTAAATAATTACATTGCCTTCATTCACACTTTGGACTTTTTTACAACGCAATTAGGTTCTATTAATCGATGAGTCATTTAGGGTTGAGCGATTATCCTAAGAATAATATATATTTCAACTATATCTCGTGAAAATCGTATATCAGGGAAATTGGAATTCTCAAATATAGCTTGCAAGTAAACATTTAATTGGTGAACTTAAAATGAGATGTTGTCTCAAGTCATAAAACTACTAGTATAGTAAGAAAAATATCATTCAATAAATAATCTACATATTTTAAATTGCAGATAAGTATTAATAGGTTGATAGTAAATAATCAGTATAAGCTTATTATATTTTATTATATAACAATATCTTAAATTTTTATTACGTATTACAAAAAAATTCTGTCTCATCGTTACAACAAAAGGTATATGCAAATTTCTAACTCTCAGTTAAATCAGCGCACAAACTTCACAAAGAATACATCTATTTTTACTCATTTAAATCAGATATCATAATAGTTCTAAATTATTTGTCGTGTCATTTATATATTCTAATTCTTTATCATTTTTGAATCAGTATACTTATAATGCCATAGCTAATATAAGTAGAATATAAAAATGTGAAAATGGATAATGTACATGTTTAATTTGAGAAAGGGCTATTCATAGAAATATTTCCAGCTTATAGGATAAAGTATTGGAAGTTCCTAGTAGGATGGTAATTGGTATGGACAGTAAGAATTGGTGTCAAGTCTCGATCATATTTATAGTATATATAAGTATATACGTCAATCAGAACCGCCGATATATATTCTTGCATGCAATACACACATTACCAGAGCTTAGAAAGATCACATCTATTATACTATCAGCTCGCTATTATATTTATTATATTATATATCACCGAATATTATATATATACTTTAAAACAGAGTAATATATTATTTTTTTTTATATTATGCTCTCATAAATAACTTAGAAATAGAAAAAGTCTATTGTACTTAGACTTATTAACTAATATAAGTTGTGTTATAGAATAAAATACAGTTAAACATTCCACAGTTCATTACTGGATCATTTGTTAATATAGTGGAAATAATTGGAATTATTTGTCTTACTGACATTTTGTTTAACTCTTCTCTTCGTAGTGAGCTTTTCTTTTGTGATAATGGTTCATACTTCGATGCCATTTCATCCCAGCGTAAAAGTACAATTTTTGCATTTTATTATTAGATCTAAATATATATATGCACATGGGCATGGTTTATTAGGACTTCTTTTGTTAATCTATATAAATAATTTATGAGTGATAGTAGTTCAGTCATATACCAACATATTCTAAAGATATCTAGCTAATGTTGTAATACCATTTTTTAATACAATATAAGTGACTAAACAGTTTTTACTTCTTGAAGATATTGACCATTGATCCTAAGCTCTACGAGCAGAACAAACGCTTTGATGAAATAAGCGAGAAGAGAGGTCATTATATAGATCTAATAATGCTAGGCCTTGTCAAGTCTTCGACTGATTTTGGACACTCTAGTGTACTATATATTTTACAATGAAAACTTCTATTAAAGAAGTAAACATTCAAAAACATTTAAGGAAAACAACTTACGGATAAATCCTTTAGGGAAAAATCCATCTGGTTAATATCCTGGTGAAATTAATAGAGTTTACGTATATATCACTTGTATGTGCATTGTATGTTGAGTATGATTTTTGGGGAAACCCATTTGAAGAGGTAACTATGGTACTTGTTATGCATTCTGAATGTAAGGAGAATTAGTAATATCCCCTTACTCGTTACTTAAAAATACTATACAAAAATACAAACAAATGACAGATCATGTACTTTATATATGGTATAAAAACGGTATTGTAAATGAGAACAAAATCTAATGTTACTCATCTCTCGTTGATCTCTATTAACATAGAAATAGAGAGCTGCCCGAGATTATCTCCAGAACCATCCATCAATATGAATATGGAGACCTTATTGCTATAAGATCATAAGTTAGACTATTTTGCAGCGTTTGAAATAGATATATACAGTTTGATTCTTATCACAAGCTAATTTATTTCTACAGTGGTTTAAATTACCTTCTCCTGACAACCTCGTGATAATTATAGATATCATTGATGAATAATTTATATTCTTATCACATATAATATCATTATAAAATAAAAGGTCAAATCAATGTCATCTCCAATAAAATACCATTAAATGTAGGGGTACAATATTTAATTTGTATATCTATTACATGCGTTTGAAAACTTTCTGGTACCTTCGTTACAGACGCAGGAAAGGATCTACAGTAACGAGTTTGCTGTTTATAGGTGGAAGTTTGTCTAATCTCAATTATCATATAGTATGCTCTTGATAAGTTTGTTTGAGCAAAGAATATTGTACAGTTTCAATTACAGTAAAATAGATTTAAATATTTTATCTTTATCTTCTGTTATGTGGTCGATAAAACCGCAATGATTGTATGTCTCACTCATATATCAGTATGGTGCACGTTATTACATTATATCTTGGTAATTTTTCTCGAAAGATAATTTATCGAGTGCGAGTAAAATCCTATCAAGAGAAGCTCGTGACATATAGTCATGTGTAGGAAATAAGGAGCTCACGACTGCCGTTTCATAATTTGGAAACTCAGCCTCATTAACTCTCTGCATGAAGAGTATCGGCCTCAAGTGACTTACTCTCGCTGATCCGCGCTAATTTCCGATATATCCTCGGTGTCAACGGCAGATCCAGTTGCAGCGGGTTCCTAGCTCAGAAAGCCTGTACAATAAAAGCGTAAAGCTAGTCAACTGTATTCAGGATAGATAACAAGACATAATATGATCCGTACAAATGAAGATATATCCAGATCTCTAATCAAATCATCTACAAGTTTTATTGCATTATGCTTACATCATATATGATTATTCATAATACTTGTAGTATTTAGTTTTGTAAATTGAATAAAATATTCCAGTACTTAATGCAATTCACATTGTATTAGGTAACATGCCCTTGTGTACCTTTGATAATAATAATGTATATGAGGCTACTCCATATTGTTCCATGCTGATACAGGGGTGGTAAAATAACAGCGTTGTTATATATAAGTTTATACTTGTAATTCTCGATGCAAGTATAAGTTTACATCAAGTACACTATGGAATTTGACTTTGTACCTCCGACCAGTATGCCGTGTAAACTCAATGTTATATATATATTATATTATATTATATATTATTAGCGTATAATAAATAGAGAGATCACTACATTACAAATTTAAATACATCCGTACTACATGGGCATCATAAGTAAATAAATAACATTCAAATAACTCATGAAATAATTATTTACATGATACAGGTGCTTCAGTACTAAAGAATTCCTTCCAACATTAGATGCACTCAAACCACATGTTAAGAGAGCCATATATCAGTAGTTTAAGCATTATATATATATTACATCTGTGAGAGGTAGACACTAATTCACCAGAATCCTGTTTATGACTTTTACTGTTGATACAATGTTGGTGTTTTGTGAAGTTTAAATGGATATGAGGCTATATATTAGGGTTCCGATAATATGGAGACAACCCAGATATCAGCGAAAGCATTTTATAGGTATATATATTTATTTATCTATATATATATTTTTATATATATATTTATATTATATATTTATATTGTAGATATAAAGGTTAAATTGCGAATTGACCTAAAAAACTGAAGATACAATGAGTAAAATTCCTAATTTTCACTTGACCTAAATATTAAAAATTTAACCAATTGGTATAAACATCGCTAATTTTTCTGACTCCAAAAGAAACGCTCCGACGAAATACGATTGAGCCAATAATATATATTTTATTATTAAGATACTATTTCTATGGCGTTGCAGATAGGGATGCAAGATCCGAGAGCTTGTCTAAAATGCTATAGAAAGGTATAGCATAGTTTATAACTCAATGCACGCATACTAATATGTGCAAATTATTAAGTCGATAGTAGAGGATATTTATTTACTACACAGTTTCTATCATACTAACGAGTGTTTATATTATACTGGACTTTTTCAAAATTCAAGTGATGCGTTAACTTAATTAATTAAAAAGTTATATTTAATATATTGGTTCAATATTATTTAATACTTTGTTATATATATATTATTATTGTGTGTATTACTCATATAATTAGAAGCGATCATTAAGAAAAAATAATTTATCGATCTATACATTTATCACAGTGTTTCTTAATGAAAGTGAATGGTAGGATGCAGCTGTGAATTTTTAACGAACAGTATGATACAATTATGGTAATTATCACTAACAGGGAGAAGGATTTTGCTTACCCGCCAAGATGTCCGCGTCTCTTTCAATATAGTTGATATCGAAAAAAAAAATTATTAGACTGAAGTTCTCATTTAAAAATGCTGAAACTTGACATTCTCGAGAGGCTAGCAAAATTTGGCCGCGGTAGCCGCGGGCGGTCTGATAGTGGCATTCTCGCATGCATCGTAGTAATAATTTAATCACATGGTACTTCTCTGTCTCCGTTTATAACATTTAAAAAAAAAAAAGGTTCATGTGGCATCGAATGGATCCAAGATACAATCTGGATTCAATTTAAATTTATGCATCTTGTGGACCAAAACATACAATATTATCCTTACGTCAGCCTAGAGTCATCTTTTTATAGCACTTTGTGAGGAAGGTAGATAATAGTCCCAATGAAAAACTCAATATATATGTGCATTTACATATTACTCTAATTTATTATGTTATGAATGTAAATTTAAATTGAGATGCAACTTTTCACATTTGGTACTTCATGATAATCTATCGTCTGGCAGAAGGAAGATCAGGATAAACAGCATGATATTTGTTTTTTTCTGTTATCATTATATTTTTTACCTTTTAATAAATATTTTCTATTATTTGATATATATCCATCAGATAGTTACCCTAATTAATTTTAGTTTTGATATTATTTTATTTATTCAAGAATCTAGTTTCATATGTATGTAAATTCATATGTCTATTTATATTTGTATCTTTACATTTGTAATAGTTTATATAATTATATTAATTAATATTATTTATATTTATATATATAATTTTTATTAATTGGGGACTGATTTTGAAAATGGTCATCGTCATCTCGGTCCACAAATTTACATACTAATTTTTTTTTCTTCATATCTGTCATATTACGATATTTTTTGTCGTTTTAATTGGAACAATAATGATATAAATATATTAATTATGTATATTTATATTAAAAATCATAAATAATATATAATCAATAGCGATTATATTAATAAATTGTGTCTATTTATTAGTAATAAGATTGATATATTGATAAATTAATGTAATATGGCAATATATTTTGTTATCAAAAATAGCTTTGGTAATAAATAGACGTAATATAGTATTATATAAACCCCTCTGAATTGGGCTCTGCCTGTGATGATAGTGTAGGTGTATTATCTTAGTTAATATATAAAGTATATATATATAATATTAATAGTATTATATATAGTTGATCAAAATCAAAATATAGTCATTAGGACGGCCAATATTAATATATTATTATACTCAGCCTATTTTAATATTTATATATGGAGAGCACTGACGTGGCAGTATTCCGTGTTGAACTAGTCACAGAAAATTAAATTAGGTTAAGATTACTCTAATTCGACTATTAAAAGTCAATATTTGGGAGGGCCCAAAGATTCTGAGACTGGGGTCTCGAAAACGTTTCGACCTCTCTCGAAATTTCTACATCTGCAGTATTATGTTGGCAAATTTTTATCTACACAACTTACATACTTATGCTTCATGTTAACTCCGAACATACAAAAACAGTTAATATTGAAGAAAATGAAAT
This sequence comes from Trachelipus rathkii, assembly GCA_015478945.1. Taxonomy (NCBI): domain Eukaryota; kingdom Metazoa; phylum Arthropoda; class Malacostraca; order Isopoda; family Trachelipodidae; genus Trachelipus; species Trachelipus rathkii. The sequence continues at coordinate 30,030 of JABUQX010096234.1, forward strand.
AATGAGATAATTATGAAAAATTAATTAAAGAGTGTAGGTTAAGTTTTTTGAATAAAAGGACGTGGCTTGCTTTGGATGAGATGGGAAAAAAATTTGCTTCGGTGTATTAAATCCGCGATCGAAGGTCGTGTGAGTGCTTTTCTTCTGGCAGCAGCGTTATAGCCTTCAGGCCGTACCTTGTTTACTCATTTAGGCTTTATTGAAATGATGTAGGTCCATTCAGACATGTGCTTTGCTTAAGTTGGCTTATTAGGTGCGTATGTCGTACAGTAATGGGGGTTGGTGAGTTTTTTTTTTCTTAGGTGTCATGTCGGTTTAAGGTTTATATATGTTATTTTTAATAATGATTAATGTATTGTATCTTAATGAAGATTAGATAAGGACAGTATATTAAGTGTATCTTGGTGATTCAATGTCATTATTAATATATTTGTAATAATGCTCTTATATAATGTGAGAAAATCATGTGTTTTCTACCAAGTATTGTTATTTAGTTATATTGCAGTTGGCACAAGGGGAATTTGTACACACATTGGAAGTAAGGATTCAGAGAGTACGAGGTTTGAAGATTTTTTGAAAGAAGATACATTGAGAAGAACAAGCAGATTTGGTTAGAATTGTATACATATGTTGTGAGACTGTGGTGGGTTAGAGGGAAGTTATGAATGTGGGTTGGGTCTTCTTGGATTAGTTGTAAAAGTTCTTGCTTTACGAGGCATTATTATATGATGTTTAATAAGTGTGAAATCATGGAATAAAAGAGTTAATTTATAAATAAAGTTTTAAAATATTAGAAATTAAGTTAGAGTCGGGGTTGCTAAATGAGAAGGAGGGACAAGACAAATCCGTCATATTGTATGTCGTCTAAAGAAAAAGAGAAGATAAAGTTGCCAACTAGTAGGTTATTACGATTAGTGGGAATGAGAACCAATTACAATTAATTAATGATGTGCCGTTGGGCAGTAGGTTTTCTTATAGAGAGAATTGATCCCGTAGCTGTTGTTTCATTTAAGTCTACCTCATGTGCTCAAGAGATTTATATAACAAGAAACGGATGGTGTGGTGGGCACATCAAAGGTGAGTGCTCGCATGTGACCCCATGAGGGGGGGGATGTCTGTAAATTCGATAATGATTGAGTAATATCTGTATTGGATTAGTTGGTTAACAGAAATGGCTTGAAAAAGCATTGTCCGGTCCCACAGTTCGGAACCAAAGGAATATTTAGAGGTGCACAGAAGAAAAATAAATTGATTAGATATCCAAGTTAGTTATCCATATTGATAGAGATTTGCAGAAAGAATAAGAAGAAGTGCGGGAACTTCCTCTTATGTCAATTAAACCATGTTTTTGGATTATAGTATAAAATGTTGTACAATCTTGTACCTAGAGTTGGCTCAAGGTGTAAGGAGAATAAGCTGTTTATTGAGAATAGAAAGAAAGATGAGTAATGGTTTAATATATGTTGTTTATACTCAGATGATCAATTCAGTGGAAAAATATATAAACATATGAATGGAGCAAATACAAAAAGTTAAATACAGTGTGTGATGTAAGGAGAAACAACATCAAATCTAAGTAAGGCTTGTGAGGTAATAATATTAGTGTTAATGTCTCATGTAACTTGAAATGAAATCTACAGTGATTGGGTAAATGCGAGATAAGAGATTGTTATCCTATAGAGGGGTTTTAAGGAGTATTTAATGCAATCCATTTAGATGTTTGTATTAGTTGAATCAATGTTGGAGTTATATAGTCTGATGATGTTATGTTTATATGTTATGTGTTTATTTATGTTATTGCCGTAGAACTGTGATGGCTTATTATGGAGAGTAGATTTTTAAATTCATTATGTAGTAAAGGTGAATTAGAAAGGATTTGTTAAGTTTGTGTTGAAGAATTTGTGATTTTAAGTTTTTTTGTAAGAGGAATATGTGCTGTTTCATCGCACAGGTTAATTATAATCTGTAAGTGTTAGAGTATGAACCAATATGATTCTTTGTTCATGTAGCGAGAGATAGTTATGTTATTGTTTCT
>JABUQX010096235.1:0-10000 GCA_015478945.1 Trachelipus rathkii
TGCGAGAGATTATTATGTAATAGGAATATGTTTAAATAAAAATACATAAATATATATATAATTCTAATATATATATATATATATATTATATATATATATATATATAGGTATATTTATATATTAATATATAATATATATATATATATAATATATATATTATATATATATATATAATATATATATATAATATATATATATATATATATATATATATATTAGGGTATGTTGTTGAAACCAGGTTCCGGCCGGAACTAACCGGAACTTTTCTACTTTTCAAATGTCTTTCTTATAAAATCAGTAATTGATTTACCATTTACTCAGTTATGATTATGTATAAATAACATAGAAAATTGATATATGTGAACAAATATCATGATAAAATGATACTTTCAAAAACTTTAAATATGAAACACTATTTTCACACTCAACCGGTAGCTTTAATACTCTAAACGGGATTGGGGATTTTTTGAATTTATTTGAAAATTTTGGAATTTTTTTAGACAAATTTTATTTATAATTTTATTTTTTATAAATTAGTTAAAGATTTAAAAATATTACCTAACTAATAATAAGTTTAGTAAATATAATTATTTAGTTTATTAAGTTATTTAAATTATATATATATATATATATTATTATATATATATATAATATATATATATATAATATATATATATATATAAATATATATATATATATATATATATATATATATATAATAATTATATATACTATATATTATTAATATATAATACATATATAGATATATATAGTTTTTTTTATATACTGTAATATATCTGAATACTCTAATTTTATTTATTTCTTTATTAAAAATGACTTGAAAACAACATCGGATGCATTACTTTATTGATTGTGATATAATGTAACATAATGATCTTATTATTCATTAAATATGTTAAATATAAATAAGTCTAGTGGATATAATTATATAGTAATCTTATTATAGAAATAAGTGCAACGATTTAATAGTAAAAGTATTTATTAGAGCAGATATTTTATAAATTATAAAAAAAATAAATATTCATGATTTTTAATACAAAAAATCAGGTTAAATATAATAATAATGAATGTGTATATATATAATAATATGTGATATATCACATTTATTGTGATTGGTAAATAAGTTTATGTAACAGCTCTTTGACTCTTATATAGAATCTAGACCTGGGGATAGTAATAATTTATAATTATGTTTTAACTCACAAAGTTTAAAGATGAGAGTTTTATTATATATATATTATAAGTTAAATAATATGATGGGATATAGTTATTTATATAATTATTGATGATGTATTCTTAAGATTAGATTAATTGTATATTTATGCCATGGTGAGTGAAATAGACAGTGCAAATATGTTTATTAATGTAAATATATTAAATTATATATATGTATAAGTATTTAATTTTATACTTTAATTTATTATTAATTAATGTATTATATCTGTTAAATAACAATTTATCAAAATAGATTTAATAATTTTTAATTTGGTTTACTAAAACGTCACGTGTTACAAGCTAAAATTAACTAAAACTAAAACTGTTTAGGCTCAAAAACTAAGCTAAATATAAAAACCAAAACAAGTTAGAATTCAACTTCTAGGAAATATTATTATACAATAAAGTATTATTAGCTCTTATAAATAGCTTTATGAAATATATTATAAAAAATATTGTATGGTGTAGAGAAAATGATTTTATGTTAAGGTTTATATACTTTCCATGTTTGTGGAGTTTAAAAGTCTGTATTCTTAACTCACTTTAATACTTAAAGGCCTAACATAGGCCCATTAAGCCCTAATTTAAAGTTTAATGTAAAGTTATGTAAAGTTTCTGTAAAGTTGATGTAGCATATTCTTGTATATAGAGTAAAAGTGTTTTACACCCACTACAAATATAAAATTATCTTAATAAAAACGGAGGTTATATACAAGTTTATACTCATTACGAGGATAATATAAAAATAACGGTATAATTGATAAAAACTGTTTATATATATATCAAATTGTCACTATGAAGTCTGATTACTATATCTAATTGGTTCGAGCAGTTAGTATATTGTAGACGAAGTCTCTTAAGTGATAACAAGATTTAATGTTATTATACAGTTTGATGTATGTACAAGATTAGATGACTGAATAGTCCACTAATACTCAAAGCTCTTCATATACAACAGTTAATATACTATATAAATATACTTATGTAAGTATATTAAATGTAATAAAGTATATATACTAAAATAGTTAATATGATAAATATCAGTTTATATAAAGGTATATATATATAATAAAGTATTATATTATAAAGTTATATTATATATAATATAATTATTTTAATATATAAGTTTTTTAAATACATAAAGGTTATTATGTAAAGTTTATGTAATAAATATTATGTAAAGTTTATGTAAATGTAATTTTAGTAACAGTTTAATGATAAAGTTTATGTAAAGTTATTTAATAACATAAAGTATTATGTAAAGTTTTATATATATAAAGTTATTTATATGTAAACTTGTTTGTTTTGAGATGTGATTATGTAATAAGTCTTATATCTATAAATATATTATAATGTATAAATATATTTATATAAAGTTTATTGATAATCGTTATATAATAAAGTTTAATAAATTGAGAAACATATTATATATATACAAAAAGAAAAGATAAATATGTCTCATATGTAAATATAGTTTATATAAAGTTTATGTATAAATATTTTTATATATAAAGTTTATGTAAAGTTTATAATAATAAATAGCATTAGATGTAAAATTTAAATGATATGATAAGTTTATATGTATAAGTTCTGAATCAAAATAGGCCAAATATTAAATAGTTTATTAATAGTAAATGTATTATGATATATAAGTTTATATATAAAGTTTATATAAAGTTTATGTAAGTTTATTATTAATAATGAGTTTATTAATAAAGTTAATATATAAAGTTTATATAATTAAAGATTTATATATAATAATTACAATAAGTTTAATATGATAAGTTTTATTTATATAAGACTTATGTAGGGTTTATGTACCCTTTTAGGGAGGACAGTTTATCTCCCATTATCATATATTGTTTAAGTAAAAGGATATATAACAGTTTATGTATATATAGGTTATAATTATAATAGAGTTTATTTATATAAAGTTTTTATAAAGCTTATGTATAAGTTTATTATATAAAGTATATTTATTAATATATGTTTAAACATTTCTTATATACATGTTATAATGATAAAGTTATTATATATAATAAATAGTTATATGTAATAGTTTATATATAATAATAAGTATATGTATAATAGTTTAATAATAAAGTTTAAATGATCTATACGGTTTATCTATTATAAATATAAAGTTCTTATACATTAGTTAATAACGTTTACTAAAGTTTTAGTATAAAGTTTATATGTTAAGTTTAATAATATATATAAAGTTTATATATAAGTTCATTTATAATTTAAAGTTTATAAAAAAGGTTATTTATAAGTTAATTTATAATCAGTTTATGTAACGAGTATTATATTAAGTTTTATATTATATGTAAAGTTTTTATTAATATAAAGTTTATAAGTAATATATGTTTATAATATAAGTTTATATAAGGTTTATATAAAGTTATATATATATAGATCAGATTTAATAATATGATATAAAGTTTATAATAAAGTTTATATAAAGATTTAATGTAAAGTTAAGATAAAGTTTATGTAAGTATTATATATATAAAGTTAGGTAATGTAATAGGAAATATAAAATGTTTATTTAATAAGTTTATGGTATAAAAGTTATAATTGTAATATAATATATATAGATTTATGTATATATTATGTGTATAAAGTTATGTAAAGTTTATTTATTAAAATAGTATTCTGAATATATGCTGCGTACTGAAGTAGTTTATATATAAAGTTTATTAATATAAAGTTTTAATAAACGTTTATAATAAAAGTTTATATAAAGTTTAAATAAATTTAATTTTAAAAGTTTATATAAGGTTTAATAAAGTCCAATTTTAAAGTTTATTAAAGTAAGAATATATATATATGTAGTATATATAATATAAAATTATTTTGATGCCACGAGTTTAGACAGGAGTAGTATCTGTTATATAGTATTATATAGACTACAGTTTACATAAAGTTTACCATAAAGTTTATGTAAAGTTTATAGTAAAGTTTATGTAAATGCTATATTTTAATATCAGTAAGAAGATATAGTAGGAAGTTTGATATAGATATGTGTGTATGGTAAGAGTTTTGAATAAAAAAGTTAATAATGTTCTCATGAGTCATTAACAGATAATTAGAACATTTTTATACTGTATATCCTAACAATTATTCTTTCTTTCTCATGTAAACGTGTATCAATTTCATGTTACATATAGTTAAAGTATTTGTTTTTATTGTATAACGAATTAAATGGTAAATTGCTCACAATATATATGTTATATGTAAAGATTTATTAGTATAAAGTTATGAGTTAAGTTTATATAGTAAAGTTTTTATATGAAGTTTACATATATTAGTTATCTTCTAATGGTTTATTAAGTATATAAAGTTTTAGTAAAGTTTATGTAAAGTGTATTAATATAAAGTTTATATAAATGAAATATAATAAATATTTGTTAAGTATTTATTCATATAAAGTTTATTATATATATATATATAATAATTATATAAGTTATTAATTTAAAGTTTTTATGAAAGTTTATAATAAAATAGGTTATATATATAAAGTTTATATTATTAAAAGATATAAATGCAACAGTTAATGTTAATAGTCTAATGATTTATAAATATGTATTTTATATGTATACATTATAGTTTTAATGTAAAAGTTATGTAAAGTTTTATATACCATATGTTTGCCTTCTCATATAAACGGTTTTATATAATATTCTTTGCTTATGAGAGGTATTTATGTAAGAGTAAAGTTAATGATTAATGCTGATCTCCATTGATAAAGTCTATATTATATATATAATATAATATAGTTTATGAATTTTGTATTTGTTAAAGTTTATGTAAAGTTTATGTAAAGTTTATGTATAATTTAAATATAAAGATTTTATATATAAATAATTATATAAAATGAGTATTATATATAAGTTTTAATTATAAAGAGTTATTTATTAATAAGTTTTAATTTATAAATATAAAGTGATGTAAACAAAATTTTGATTAAAAACCTTATATAAAAATAAATTTTGCTGCTTTATTTTACATTTAATGAAGATATCTAGTTAAGAAAAAATGTACTTGCTAATGGGATTATATTAAAGTTTATGTAAAGTTATAAATAAAGTTATCATATATAAAGTTTATTATAAAGTTTATTTAATAAATATATATATATAAAAGTTATTTATAAAATGTTAATATTATAAAGTTTATAAAAAGTTTATTGAAAGTTTGTTTATATAAGTTTATTTAAAGTTTATAGTATAATGTTATTGAGTAAAAGGTTATTATAATAAAGTTTATATTATAAGTTATGTATATACATAGTTTATTTTTTAGTTTATGTAAAGTTTATAAAAGTTAATTAAAAGTTTTATTATATAAAGTATTATAATAATTAATTATAGGTTTATATATAAATATAGTTTATTAATATATATAAAGTTTTATAATGTTTATATAAAGTATTTATTATAAAGTTATTAATGTAAATAAGTTTTAATGTAATATATATATAAAGTTTATAAACGTTATTTTTTTTAAGTTTATGTAAATAGTTTATATATAGTGAGCAATAGTTTGTAGCTGTAAAGTTTAACACTAGTTTATATCTAACCTCGACAGTCATGTAGGTATAAGTGATAATTCTTATGCACATTTTTATATAAACTTATATATATATATATAATATATACCATATATATATATAAAGTTTATGAGTAAATTTTATTATAAAGTTTATAATATAAGTTTATAATAAATTTAATGTATTATATATGTAAAAGTCTTGGTACGATTACGTATAAAACTTACTCTGTTGAATAGCTGAGAGTGAAATGATTATATGTAAATAGTTTTAATATAAAGTTTTATGTACAGTAATTAAATATACAAAAGTTTTAATGAGTTATAGTTTATTGTATAAGATAGTTTAAGAAAAGTTAAAACAATAATGATTAATATGTAATCGTAATACATCGAATATCTACTCATGTAAAGTTTAACTTGTTCATACGTTTATTCTCACACGAGATTTTGTGATAACTATGTTGTAGGTGAGAGCAAGAGATGTTATGTCAGATTATCAAGTATTATATTATAAGATAAGAGGTTATATATGAAAAGAATATGTCGCAAAGCCTAGAGAATCCCAGTCTATTACTATAAACGCTTGTGAGTGTGTCAAAGTCTACTACACTTTATTTATACTTAAAGTTGTAGTAAACTTCTGAGTCGAATGTACAGTGAATGAAAATCTAAAGTTTCCTCACTCTGAGATGGTCTCTTTCAAAATATATTAGGCGATCACCAGTTGAGATACTACTACCAGCTTAATTGAGTCAAACGTTTATTCAGATCCAAGATGCTGATTTATAGGTTAGTTCATCAACGTGGCGCTCTAAGTTAATGACCAAAGTCTATATACATCATACCCCTCACAAAACCGCCACCATTCACAGTCCTATATTAAGTTTATAATGACAGCTTCACATATTTAGCTCTTCATCTGTCAGAGAGCCTCTTGACTAAACTAACTCTAATTATACACAGCGCTCTCTAGTATTCACCTTATAGTTCTCATTTAAGTTGTCACTGTTCAATCACCATTTATGCGTTTATGTTTTTAGTGAAGTCTGTTCCATCATAGACACGGTCTATCATCACCAAGCACATCTCTCATACTCAAAATTGATAATTATTATTAAGCCGGTTTACTCACCAGTTTCACTAGAGTATAAATCTTTCATATAAGTTTATGTACAATTGTCTCTCACATAAATAAAAATAATACTATCAAAGTTTACCATCATCTCGAATAGTAGTTAATTGTTTCTAAATTTGGAAATAGTTAAATATAAATGTTTAAGTTTATAGTAAAGTTTAGTGACATAATAGTTTTATAGTATAAAGTTTATGTAAAAGTATTATGTAAGTTTATTATGTAAATGTTTGTAAAAGTTTATGTAAGTATGTTTATGTAAAGTTATATGATAAGTTTTTATGTAAAAGATTTATTATATAAATGATTATATTATAAAAGTTATAAAATAAGTATATATAATATAAGTATATTATTAATATAAGTTTATATAATATATATAATAAAGTATTAATTATTAAAGTTATTATATAATATATAATATATTAGGATTAATAATTAATAATGTTTTAATATAAATATATAGTTTATATTATAAAGTTTTATAGTATAAAGTTTTATATAAAGGTTTATACTAAAGTTTATATAAGTTATTATATAAGTTTATATATAAAGTTTACATATAATATATAGAGTTTATGTTAAAAGTTTATGTGTGAGATTAATTGTATAAATGATTTAATGAGTTATCAAAGTTATGTATAATTTATGTAAATTTTATTTTATTATAAGTTTATATAAAGTTTTAATGTAAATATTTATATAGTTATTAAGTTATTATAATATGAGTAATAGTTTTTATGTAATAAGTTTATGTATAAAGTATTATGTAAAGTTTAACTCACTAAAGGTTTATTATGTAAAGTTTATATATAAAAGTTTAATAATAATATAATATATATATAAAGTTTATGTAAAGTTTATGTAAAATAGTTAAAAAAATAAGTTTTAATAATATATATAAATGATTTAATATAATATAAGATTATAGTAACTTCACATGTCATAGAGGTGTGATAGATTAGTAATTTTGATGTACTATGATATAGTTATGTAAAAGTTTATATAAATAAAGTATTATGTTCTTTTGTTTTGGGAACCATAATATGATATTTATATATGTAGTAGTTTAATATGTATATATATATAAATAGCTTTGAAAAAAGTTTATATATTAAAGTTTATATATATAAAAGTTTATACTAAGAATTATATAATAGTTTTTATATATATTAAAGTTTATTATATATATAATGATTTATATTTAAAGTTTATTATAATATATATATAAAGTTTATATAAAAGTTTATATATAAAGTTTATTTAATTAAGATTTATAAAAATAGTTTTATATATATAAAGTTTTTATAGTACATATATATATAATTGTAAAAGTTTAAAGTATATATTTAAGCAAATAGTTTATATAAATAAGTTTGATGAAAAGTTTATATTATGCAAAGTTTATTATATATATATATTATATATGATTTCTGATTTATAAGTTTATATATAAAGTTTATATATTATAAAGTATATATAAAGTTTACATAAAGTTTAATGTAAAGTTTATATATATATATATATATATAATATATTATAAAGTTTTAAATAGATTTAATAAATATACACTCTATTATAGGCCTATATATAGTATAAAAATTAAGATAATGGCCATAATATGATGAAGCGAATATAAGGAATATATATATAACCATAAGAAGGATAATTTTTAATTATTATCATTATCTAGCTATCTATCTACATATTCATCTATGTATGTAAGAATGTATATATATGTTTGTATGTGGTTACATATAATATATTAAGTATAATATAAAGTATTTCTTGATATTAGTAGTATTATTATATTAATATTAAGTTATTATAAAGAGTGATATTCATCATTAATAATGATTTATATAACAAACTGTTAATGATTAGTTAAAAGATAAATAATAGATGTATATGTAACATTATTACATTATATGATCGCTGGTAATAATTTAAACCGTAGTTGTATGAACAGTATGTTAATTGTTTTAATTTACTAGAAGTTGACCTATTAGAAAGCTCATATTAATTGCTATAATGAATGGCTAACTATGTTTCTTTATATATGTATTAGCAAGACTCTTGTATTAGATACAGTAAATGTATTAATGTAAAAGTATTATCTGGTAAAAAGTGTTATTTGATATATCAATTAGTTTATAAATCTATAAAGACACGTGTATCAAGAACACGAAAGATCTTAATGTCAAATGTGTGTTATGTAAGACGTTTTAAAATTAGTACAGTGTAATTTGATTTTTTGAGTAAATTATTAAATACAAATGAAATATATTATTTTTAGTAGTTTAGTGTCTGATTACAAGTTTGTCATTGTAATGTAGTTCTATTGTATAAAGTTAATTTCTAAGAGGATATGTCATAAGATATATATATAACGTCTGTATATATAAAGATTTAAAAAACAGATTATGTATTATATAACGAAACACGAATAAATTCAGAGAAAGTATTATCCGTTTGGTACTATAATATTACTACGTTTATGTAAAGGTTTAATTAAGCAAAGTTATGTAAAGTTTAGTAATAATAATATTTAAAATAGTTTTAATAAGAGTGTGTTTTATATATGTATCTAAACAATTTTATGTATAAAGTGTTTATATGATGATTAAGTAAAAGATTTATATTATGTTATAAAGTTTTATGTAAAGTTTATATTATTGTTAAGTTATTTTTAATATATATATAAATGTATTAATATATATATAAATTTATAATTAATATAGTTTTATATAATAAGTTTTATATATAGAATGTATTATAATAAATGATTTATTATATAATCAGTTATATAATAAGTATTACATAAAGTTTATGTATAATTATGTAAAGTATAATAAGTTTAGATAAAAGTTATATATTTATATAAGATTTATATATATATGAGTTATTATGTTAATAATTTATATTATATAAATACTTATCTAAAGTTTTATATATATATATAAAGTTAATGTAATATAAAGTTTTATATAAATAGTTTATGTAAAGATAATGTGTCATATGATGTATCTGATGTTTTATATTTTAATGTTTAAATAAACGTTCTTTTATCATATC
>JABUQX010096235.1:15000-26724 GCA_015478945.1 Trachelipus rathkii
CTATCCTCCTTTGGATTTCCTCCTCCTCTTTGCTTACTTATTTCTAGATCTCTTTCAAATCACTCAATATCGGCTGTTGTTGATGGAGCAACTTCTTCTTCTTCTTTTTATGTCAATAGTGGTGTTCCTCATGGTTCTGTCTTATCTCCAACTTTATTCCAGCTTTTCATTAATAATCTTCTCACTTGCACATCTAACTCTACCCACTTATATGCCGATGACTCGACCCCCTTCATTCTTCATCTCATTTCAAATCTGCTCTCTCTTTTATTTCTAGTTTTGTCTACCGTGCTAATCTTATCGATTCTATTCTCGCTGATCTTGATAGAATTTCCGGGTGGGGTCGTCTTAACCTTGTGAAGTACAATTCTTTAAGAACTCAGCTTCTACAAATCTCCCTCTCTAAGTCACCTTCTAACTTTCCTATCTCTTTCGACGTTTCTCTCGTTTTTCCTGTTGACAATAAAAACATCCGTGGCCTTAACATAAACAAAAAAAATGTTTTGGAAACCTCACATCACAAAGGTTGCTATGACGGCCTAAAAAAATGGAGATTGTGTTTAGGCTGCGAGACTTTTTTCCCTCTTCGCAGATACTCCAGCTATACAAGGGTCTCATCCGTGCTTTCACTAAAAAGAAGTGAACTGACATTCTTGGTTCTCCTACTAATAAAAATTTAAGGGCTCTTGCCAAAAGCATCTCCAATAACTTCTGTAAACCTGCGTTTCCCCCTATTCTTCCTTCTCACGGTTCTGTTGCTAACACTCCTTCTGAAAAAAAGTAATCTCTTTGACCTCCTTTTTCATCTAATTTCATCTAATTTCAACCCTTCTCTTCTCAAGTGAACCATGTCATTCATTACCAATGATCTGGTGCATGGGATCCTAAGTTCTATGAACATCAGGAACGCTAGTAGCCCGGATGGCATTCCTCCCTTGTATTTAGGGAGTTTGTTTATGAGTTGACATCTGACCACGTTCAACTCTATTCTCTATGCCTTAATACTAATATTTCCTCTAGTGCTAGAAGCGCGCATATGTTCAGCAGATCCCGAAAAAATGCAGCCGCTCTGATCATTCTAATTATCGTCCTATAGCTGCAACTTGTATTCTGTCTAAAATCTTTTAAACTCTACTTAACTCTTATTTCCTAGATCATCGGAAATCTCAGTAACATCTTTAAATCTTAAGTATGACTTTCAACTCTTTAAGTAAATTGGTGACATACTTTCCTATCTCACTGAGCTGATGTATTTTGCCCTTAGAAATAAAGAGGATTCTTGTGTGGTGGTGTTTAACTTATCGTCGGCTTTTGATTGGGTATGAAAGGCCTCGCTACTCTCTCAGCTTCTTTCCTTTGTTTTTTATCCATCTCTTTGCTTACTCATGCCTAGTTTTCTTTCAGATTTCATTTCGACTCTTGTCGATGGAGCGAATACTTCCTCCTTAGCATCTAATTGTGTTGTTCCTCAAGGTTGTTTTCTATCTCCATCTTTATTCCTACTTTTTATCAAAGGTCTTCTTAGCTACATTTCGAACTCCTTTCACTCTTATTCCGATGACCCAATTATCCATTCTTCCAATCATTTCAAATCTGCTTCCTCGTTTGCATCTAGAGTTGCTTTCGGCTACAGCTTTGGGATTCAATTCTTGCTTATTTGGACGGGATTTCTCAGTGGAGTCACAGCAATATTGCCTAATTTAACGCTTTAGAAACTCTACTTCTTCACATTTTCCTCTCAAAAACTCCTTCTAACTTTCATATCTCCTTCGATGGTTTTAGCATCTCACCTGTTAACAACTTAAAGATTCTTGGACTGAACATAAACAGCCAATTGTCTTGGAAACCTCATATTACAATGGTTGCTAAGGTGACCTCAAAGAAGATGAGGATTCTGTTCACATTTCGGGAACTTTTTTCTCTTTTCAGTTATTCCAGCTACATAAGAGTCTTGTCCACCTTGTATGGAGTATATTTTAATTGTATAGGGTTGAGTCTAAAGTTTACAGACTAATGAACTGTCCCCTACTTTTTAACTCCCTTGATCAGCTTCTCAGCGTCGTAATATTGGCGCGCTATTTATTATATTTGGGTATTACACGACAGGTGCTCGAAGGAGCTAACCTCTCACACTCATCCATCACTTCATCGCCCTCGTAGCAGAATATTTGCCTTGTGTGAGCATTGGAGATTCAAGGTTCGTTCATGGTAGAGCCTCCTTATTTCCTGCCATATTCCATATTTAAGAACCGTGTCTGCAACCACCTGAGGGAATTGCGTTATGCAAAGGAATGGGTAGGTTTACTTTCTTTTTGATTTTTCCCCCATCTTAAAAGGGCCTTGCCAGTAAGTGGTCGTAGTGTATATATATATATATATATATATATATATATATATATAATATATATATATATATCATATATATATATATATATATATATATATATATATATATAAATATATATATATATTAATATATATATAATATATATATATTATATATATATATATATATATCTATATATATATATTATATATATATATATAATATATATTAATATATAATATATATATATAATATATATAATATTATATATATATATATATTATATTAATATATTATATATTAATATATATATATATATAATATATATATATTATATATATATATTATATATATATATATATATATATAGATTATAATATATATATATATATAATATTATTAATCTATTATATTATATATATAATATATATATATATTATATATATTATATATATATATATTTATATATATATATATATATATATATATATATATTATACGATATATATATATATAGTATATATATATATATATATATATATATATATTATATATAATATTATATATATATATATAATATATATATATTATATATATATAATAGCCTAGGTGTTGAATCACCAAGGGTGGGGGTTCCCATAAAGCGTACAGCCTGAATTGAGTTATTTATAGAAATAGGGAAAATGGGAAGGAGAGTGGTAATCAGGGTGGGGTGTGTATGAATGTGAGAGGGGCAAACGAGGATTTGAAGAGGGAGGAAATAGGGTTGATGTTTGAAGAGAAAAGGTTGGATGTGCTAGGGATAACAGAAACTAAGTTGAAAGGACAGAGGGAGATGAATTTTGGAGAATACAAGGGGAATGATTTCGGGGGTGAACGAGAGAGTGAGGGCGAGGGAAGGGTGGGATTAGTTATGAAGGAAAGACGATGTGGGACAAGGTGGATTGTGTAACAGGTTGAGTTCTATGGATAATGTGGGTAAAAGTGAAATTCGGGGGGAAATGTGGGTTTGTTATATGTTGCGTACGCACCAGTTGCATGGAGCGAGGAGGAGGAAGAGAGAAAGTTCTGGGAGAGCTGAATGATGTGTGGAAAGTTTGGTAAATGAAAAATTTGTCTATTGGGAGATTTTGAATGCGGGAGTGGGAAGGGTGGGGGTGGGAAGAAATAATAGGACCTTTTGGGGTAGGGAGAGGAATGCAATGGAAAAGTCTGGTAGAGTTGTGTGTCGAAAGAAGAATGGATAGTGGGGAATACGTGGTTTAAAAAAAAGTGAGAATCATAAGTATACAATGGAAGAGTGAGATAACGGGGGGGAAGGCGTTACTAGATTATGTGTGTGTAAACATGGGAAGGATAGAGGTAGATTGTTAGATGTAAATGTATTTAGAGGGGCGGGAGGGGGATATCGGAATCACTATTTGGTGGTTGCCAGATAAGGGTGGGAGGAGAGGTGATGGTTAGGGATAGGGGAGAAAAGAGGAGAGGGGAAGTGATAAAGGTGGAAAAATTGGAGGAGATAGTGTGTGGGAGGGAGTTTAGGAGAGGTATGGAGGGCAGGTGGAGAAACCGTGAGAGGGACGGGAATTGGGGGGTGGAGGGGGAGTGAAGAGATTCAGAGAGGCAGTATGTAAGAGGCCAGAAGGGTATGTGGAGTAAAAAGGGTGGGGGCAAGCCAGAAGAAAGGGAGTGAATGGTGGAAGTGAGGAGGTGAATGTGGTGGTGAAAAAAGGAAAAAGGAGGCTTTTATGTTGAAATGGTTTGGGAAGTAGGAAGAAGATAGATGGGAAGAAATATAGAAAGGGATTACGAGTGGAAGCAAAGAGGGGCGGTGGAGAGGGCGAAGAGAAAGACAAAAGGGGAATGGTGTAGAAAAGTGACGGAAAATTTGAATCGGGAGTAAAGTTGTTCTGGAAAGAAGTTAAATAAAAAAAGGAAAGAAAGAAGGAGGGGTTGGGGGGAGAGGATTAAGGGAGGAGATGGGGAAGTGGATAGAGGGAGGAATAGGGTGGAGGAAGAGGTGGGGGGAGTACTTGTGGACTATTGAATGAAGGGGTGGGGTAGGGGAGGAAGAAATGCAAGAGGTGAGAATGGGAAATGAAGTGGGGAGGGAGGGGGAGGATGAAATACAAATGGAGGAAATAAATTATTAGGGCTGTGAATAAAGGAAAAAAAGGGAAGTCCGCAGGTTTGGATGGTGTGAGAATGGAAATGTTGCAGAAGGGAGGTAGAGGGGTGGAGAAATGGCTGTATAGATTATATAACATATGTTGGAGGAGTGGTGAGGTACCACAGGATTGGGAGGATGGTTGTTTGGTTCCTCTGTATTAGGGGAAAGGGGATAGGATGGAATGTGGAAATTAATAGAGGTATATGTCTTTTAAGTGTGGTAGGGAAAGTGTACGGAAGAATACTGATTGAGAGAGAAAGAGGTTTAACGGAGGGGAGAATTGGGGGAAGAACAAGGAGGATTTAGGGAGGGAAGAGGGTGTGTGGATCAAGTGTTTACAATAAAGATGCTTGTGGAGAAAAGTATAGAGAGGCAAGGGAAAGTGTATGGGTGTTTTCTAGATTTAGAGAAAGCATATGATAGAGTAAATAGGGTAATTATGGAGGGTGCTGGAGGAAAATTGGGTGGGGGGTAATTTAGGGAAAGGTATTTGGGCTTTTTTATATAGGAATAGTAGAATGTGTGTGAGAGTGTTAGGAGGGAGAGTGAGATGTTGGTGGTGTGTGGATTGAGCAAAGGGGTGTGTATGGTTTTTGGTTTGGGAGTTTTGGTGGTTCGCGTGGCTATTTCAATTTGTTTTATGGAGAGTGTTTGCAGAGGAATGGTGAGGGAGGAGAGGGGGGAATTGATGAATGGAATGATAGAAGGGAAGGACATGATACTGTTTGCGGATGATACTGCCCTAGTGGCGAAGAGCGCGGAAGGGCTGAGGTATTTGGTGAGGGAGTTTGAGAGAATGTGTGACAAAAGGGGCTTAAATAAACCCAGGTAAGAGTAAAGTGTTAGTGTTGAGGACGAGGAAAGAGAGGGAGGGGAGGGGTTAGAGGTAGAGTAGGGGGTGTAGTAAATTGGAAAGTAAGATTTTTAGATAGTTTTAGGGATGGAGATGTAGTTGCGGTGGTGTAAGGGGAGGGAATGAAGGAGGAGATAGAGCATAGAATAGTGTGAAGGAATGAGAGCTTTGAGTGGTCTGCGAGAATTATGGAAAGGGAAAGGTGGGGATCTATCACAGAAAGTTAAGATAAGTATGTTTTGAGAAATCTGTGTACCAGCGGTGCTGTATGGTGTGAAACTTGGGGGTTGAATGCCAGGTCTAGAAAGAAGTTGGAAGTATTTAAGATGAAGGGGTTGAGAGCGGGTTTGTGGGGTCAGTAGAAGGGAGAGGATTAGGAAATAGGTGGTGAGGAGAGATGTGATTGGAGGAATGGTCTGGTGGGAAGAGCGGAGAAGGGAATGTTAAGATGTATGGGCATTTAGTGAGAATGGAGGAACAGAGAGTGGGTTAGGAGAGTTTGGGAGCCGGAGGGGATAGGAAGGAGAGGAAGGGGAGACCAAGAAGAAGAAGGTGAATGGATGGAATAAAGGAGATGCTGGAGAAGGGAGGGATGAGGGAGGAAGAGGTAGGGTGTGCCGAGGGATAGAGTGGGTGGAGGAGGTGGGTGAGAGCGAGAGATGAGAGGGGGTGTGAATGAGGGAGGCTGTACGCACCACTACCTCGCTCAAGCCAAGCGGGACAAAAGTGAATGTATAATAATAATAATAATAATATAATATATATATATATATATATTTATATATAATATTATATATATATATATATATATATAGTATTATAATATAATATATATATATATATATATATTCTATATATTATATATATAATATATTTATAATATATATATATATATTTATATATATTTATTATATATTATATATATATATATATATATATATATATAATATATATATATATATATATATATATATTATATATATAATATTAAAAGTTCCTGATAATCACAACCACCCGCCTAGACAGCCTCATATTTGAGTTTGTCCTAAGACTTTTTATATGTGAGTATATAGGTAGCATTATATGTTTTAAATATTAATATTAATTAATTATAATCGTGAGTAAACCTTGAATCCACAAACCTTGCTGGTTGAGTAGGATGATATTTATTATAAAAACGAAATAGACTCTGTCCAAAATATGTTTACACATAACAATTAGTCTGTAGCTATGCAGCAGAATACGGCAGAAGATGCATATTATATATATATTCAAAAAGGTCAGCCTTCCGAAAGTCACATATGTAACTAAAAAACTATACATATATAATATATTGTATATATATATATATATATATATATATATATATATAATATATATATATAATATATAATACCCAAACCATATATATATATACAAAAGTCCAGCTTCTTTTCAGTAGAAACAGAACAGTAGAAAATTCAGCGGGGTCGAACAAGCATACGCGCTTCTTCGGTACCAGTATAGATTTTGAATATACTCGTATTATATATTATATATATTATATATATATATATATTATATAATTATATATATATATATATATAAATAAATATTTATATATATATATTATAATACTATATATATATATAATTATAAAGTCGTTTTATGATTTTAAAACTAACGAACACTATATATAGAATAGATTATCAGTGTCGGGTTTCTCTCGGCTCTGGTGGAAAACGGGGGGACTTCGTCCCTCCTCTGTCCCACCGTCGGACCATCCCCCCTTAAAAAGAAAAAACATATATTTCCAGTAGGGGGCCGAGCCGATGGGGACAGAGGGGGACGAAGATCCACCACCGTCGTCCACCTAGAAGCCGAAAGACCCAGACACTGATATCTATAGAGATATATTAGGGTGTTCGCTAATTTTTAAATCATAAACGACTTTACATACCCACCACACATATATAATATATATATATATATATATATGTATAAGACTTTATCATATATATTATATACAATATATATATATATATATAATTATATATAAATTATAATTAATAATATAGGTGGCTCGAGGAGTCGCACTCGCTCCACGTCTCTCTCTATGTTTCTAACTGAAACCTGGACTTTACTATATATATATAATACTATTTATATATATATATACATATAATACCTGTATTACTACTCTATATATATATGATATATATTTATTTCTATCTATATACTATTTTAGTATCATTTACGACTACTACGCTCAAAGTTTGAAAATATAAATAATCATTTATTTCTCTTGGAGATAGAATCCACCGAGCCGAACGCTGATGGTAATAAACTAGCAAGTGTTTTACACTTGAAGACAGGAAAACCGTGGAACTACCTTAAAAAGCTTCCCCACTAATCACTCGGTGGAAGGAGCAAACAAGGCCCACTCAGAGTGAAGTGTGAGTGGCTATTGGGAAGATAGAATCTTCGTGGATCTCCTTTAGCTCATCATGGTCAAGTTTTAAAACACTTGATATATCCACAGCAAAGCAAGGGATATGGTTCTAAACCTAACAAGAGAGATATGAAGGATCTTTTGCTTTCAGAGTGTTTAATATATATTTGTCAAATTTTGCTGTACGATCATTTGTTGTGGTTATATATATAGATTTTAAATAGAGATGGCAAAATTGTTTTCACATGTTCGGACTACGAGTCACCAAATATATACAAAAAAGAAAAAAAAACATGTTTCCAATATTATATTTTGGTTTCTTTAAATTTCAAGCCGGTTTGAGTGCTTGTTTAAGATATTACGAGAATATAGATCTTCAACGATGTACGGTGCGGGGGTTTCCGACTTGTAGGTGGTGGATAGTCCTTGAGACGGGGTCTCCGCTTCTTCCGCCCTTATCACTAGAACTCCACTCCATATTCTTTCACAGAACAGGGACGTAGACTACAACAGCTCAAATAATTTCTTCAATTCAATAGCTTTTTTTGTACGGAGAATTTAACCTCCTTAAAACATCATATTTCTTGAGAGATTTAAGAACATATCGCGCACACTTTCCAATATTGTAAATTAAAGAAACGGCCTGAGACTTAGTATAGAGACGTTAGGCTTTTCTTAAGAACTTACATATCACATATTTATAATTTAATATATATTATTTGCTTATTACTATCATTATATAATAATATATATATTATATATATATATACTCCACCTTTTTATACTTTATCATTCATAATTAAATCACCCTATATATATATATATATCTATATATATATATACTATATATATAATATATATATATATATATTATATATATATATATATATGTTATATAATAAATATATAATATATATACTATATATATATATATATATATATTATATATATAATATATATATTATCTATATATTATATTAAATAGATATATTTATATATTATATATATATATATATCTATATAATATGGTTTTGTGAGATTTAATAGGGGCTTATTAAAAAATTTAAATAGAAATTTAAATTTCTATTTTTATTTCAAATTATTTTTCATAAATTAATAAAATTTTACGAAACATTCCTGACACACACACACAAATAAAAGGTGTAGTAGTTTTTTACGTGCATTATGTCACGTCGCCATACATGGATATGGTGTGTGTGGGTGTGTGTGTGTGTGTGTGTGTGTGTGTGTGTGTGTGTGTTGGTGGTGTGTGTGTGGTGTTGGTTGTGTGTGTGTGCTTTTTACTTTGTAAATTTTCCTGAGTCGTTCTTAAAAGTAGTTCACGATGGAAAGATATCGCTTTTTTTTGGCCCATCTTTTGACACTTGTTTTTGGCATTATAGTTGTTGCATAGATGTGAATATATCGGTAGTAAATGTTTTTTTTTTTCGATTATTTAATGTTTTTTGTTGAATCTCTCTCTCTCTCTCTCTCTTCTCTCTCTTGCCCTAGAGCCCAGCTCTCTCTCTTTCTCTCTCTCTCTCTCTCTCTCTCTCTCTCATACTGCTCATCTCACTCCTCTCTCTCTCTCTCTCTCGTCTCTCTCTCCGTCTCTCTCTCTGATTTGGGAAAGAACGTATAAGTGAGGCGTTTTCTTCCTATATAAGTCTTTCGAGATCAACACTCCTATCAATAAAACTTTCTATTTTGTTTTTTTTTTCTATATAACAATGAAATTGATTCAAATTAGAATAATAATATTCATAGAAGCTACTCTTGATATCCAAATTTCTAACATTGTCACAAAGATCATGTTTTCAAACAAGATATATTTATATATGTGGATGTAACATTTTATCAATATTACAATAATATCAGGTGTTACTATTAACTTTAGTGTTGCTCGTTCATTGTGTCATAGACCAGTGGTCTCCAAAGTGGGGGGTACGCGTAACCCGGGGGGTACGCAAGGTGATACTTGGGGTAAGCCAAAGAAGGAAGCTCAAGATCACTTGCGAGTGTTAATGATCTTGTATCAAGCGATGTGCGATATATAATATAATTATTATATATACTTATATATATATCTATATATTACCGTATTATATCAATAAATATAAATTAATATATAATTATATAATATATATATATTAATTATTATTATAGTATATATATAATATATATATAATAGTTATAGACACGTGGTCATAATCTAATGCATCCCCGTAATATAATTTAAACTCTTTCATTTGGGAATCGTAGGTTTGGTTTTATTTGGTTTTATACCTAACTCGGGGTGGTCGCCACAGGGTTAATAAAAATGTATAAACCGTCGCTGTAACGACAGTGTGTACGCGAAATTAAATATGCATAATAAAAGAACAAAGAAAAAATCATGGATATGAAGAATTTTTATTAATCGAACAACAATATTCATTACCAAAACTTACAATCGTGAAATGCAGCCGGAGGAGAGTGGTCTAATAAGGGGAGTGTACCCCCCTCTGGCCATCCAACTTCCCTCCAAGCGATTCGGCATTGGATGAATATGATCTTAAGAGAATGGCTCCTGCGGGATGTTTGTCAAAGCTTTGCAAGCTCCCTGTGCAGTGTGGATGGCAGCATGTTCACGGGCTTCGAATACATTTACCAACAAATCCCCAAATATATTCAATTGGGATTCATGTCCGGGCTCCTGCAGAAATGGCCATAGTCTGATTCCTACCTGTTGTACAGGTACCCGCGGACGACCTGTGTCGCTGTGGCCTGCGTGAGCGTTGTCCATGGAGTAACAAAAAAAGGACGCCAATGAGGACGCGACCCAGGCCTATTTACTCTTGAAGGATGTCTTCCGCATATCTTTCAACCGTCAGCGTTCCTCTGCTCACGATATGCAATGCCGTGCGAGCACAAAAAAATGACTACCCACACCATCACCACCATCACAGAGTCCCTCCAAAAGGAATCCTTGGGAGATATTGCAAGCAGAGAAGTCTTACCTGCACGACTCCAAATTCACGCGACGTCCATACTGTCATGTATTCGTGAGCTCGACTCATTGTGAGTGTTAATCTCCATACGCTTGGAAAATAAATCTTCAACCGATGCCCTGATCAAAGGAGAGTGCCGATAGGCAGACCTTTGTAATACCGGTTCCGTTCATTCTGTTTGTCTTTCTCACTGTACACTCGGAATGGGCACTGGTCTGGGCAAGAGCCTGTGTTGTAGCTATAACGCTGGTTTGGAAACGATAACGAAGCACTGCAACGGAGGAATCGGATAATCTCTTCTGGACGTGCCCCTCGGGCGACCTGCCAGTCCGCCATGGTTGCTGCCAGTCTCTGAACAGACGAAGGTTTC
Organism: Trachelipus rathkii; assembly: GCA_015478945.1. Lineage (NCBI taxonomy): Eukaryota > Metazoa > Arthropoda > Malacostraca > Isopoda > Trachelipodidae > Trachelipus > Trachelipus rathkii. The sequence goes on from JABUQX010096235.1 coordinate 26,141, forward strand.
GATTGACGTAGATTAAGTTTACAAGATATATAGAGCCACCTGTCCTTGAAGAATGGCCTAGCGCTCTAGAGAGTGATAACTCCTATGGCCCGTTCCTCTTCTCTGACGATCTTTTCCATTGTAAAAGTCTTTGTCAAGCTACGACTTACAGCATAAATATATATTCGTTAGTTATTTGGTGCTTTGGCCATCTTGTTCTCCAATGGAACGTACTTTCAAGATTTCGTAATTTGGGTTGGTTGCCTTTATTATGCCATTTAGTTCCATACAAGGTGTGTTACATACGGTATACACTCCGAAATTAGGTATGACACAAATAAAATATCCATACCCTAGCTCCTACATTTCAAAATGAAAGAGTTTACCATTAATATTTAACAGGTGATGCAATTAAATTTTGTCCGCACCCCGAGTTTATATATAATACTATACGTTATAATATATATATATATATTATATATATACTTATATATATATATATATATATATATATATAACTATTAATATATACTTATAATATATATATTCTATTATATATATCATATAGAATTAATATATATATATTATATATAAAACTAAAATAA
>JABUQX010096236.1:5000-63269 GCA_015478945.1 Trachelipus rathkii
CACAATATAATCCTTCGAGGAAAGAATCACGAGAAAAAGAAAATCCTGAAACAGTAGCCCGAAGAACCACCAACCTCCTTGATAAAGTCTTCCACAAACTTAAACACAGAATCTACCAACCATAAACTGAAGACCAATCCTCTTATGACCTCTAAAATTGTACCCGAGTGTTTTCAGTTTTGAAAGAATTTTCTCGCCAACGCCACTATCCAGTTGAAGTAGCAATCCACGAGACCAAATGGAGACACACATAACAATTTTGAATGAGAGCTATCCAAAGAAATTCCAAGCTCTTACTTTACTTGGTAACCGGAAAGAAAAACTTTCTAAACGCGCCTTCAGACACTAAAAACAGTGAAAACGGACATAAGTCACACTGTATTCAGGTCTAACAACCTCAGTAACTGACTATTTTCCGCGCCACGAAACTAATTCAAAGTGCAACAAATGAATATTTCACCAGCATTCATGATGAAAAGCAATCGTCCCACCTTTTCCCAGGATAACAACCTCAGTCGAAAATAAATTTCTCGACACTATCCCAATTCAAAACAAAAAAAAAAAAAATGGAATACCTTCAACATATATGGTACGTTGAGACACGACATACAGTCACCCGTTACCAGTCTCCAACCCTCCAACTGTGATACCTTGTCAACCCACCCCCAAATCAAGAATCCAATGTGCCCCTACTCCGTGATGTATCTGACCAGACCCCTTACCCCCTGATGTCTCTAATGCCCATGATGTTCAACCCTAGAAAACCTCCATGCTGAGTATGTTTTAAATAAAACCACCGTGTTGCGGAGGACTATTACTAGTGGAAAACCCATTATTATTGTAAAATTTACCCAACTACCCCAAGTAACCAGTAAAACTATAATATATATAATTTAAATTTAGACAAATTATAAAAAATGTTCAAAAATAATTTTTTTTATATATATATTTCGATTTAATTATTAAATAAAAAAAGATAAAATTGCCATAGCAAAAATATTAAAAATTAAAATGTATGAATTTGTATGCAGGGGCGTAGGCAGGGGGGCAAGGGGGGCACTTCCCCCCCTCGTGCCCCGAAAAAAATTTATGAACCTGATATGTTTGCCAGACGACTTTTTTTAAGGGTTTAAAACACTAGCTAAAAAACTATAAAAAAAAAAAAGACATCCAACATCGTATTTTAAGTAGTAGTACTAATTTTACAAATATTATATAATTTTTTCTAAAGTTTTAAGTGTTTTCGTTTTATATTGGCTAAAGTCAACTAGCTTTGTCTTTTATCAGCGGTCTTCTGAACATTATTCTCCGCAGAACTTTCAGTATGTCATAATTTGGCGGTCTGCCAAACTTAATCCAATCTCGGAGGGGTACCAGTTGATATTCAACTGCAACAACACATTAAAAATAATGCAGAAATAAAAAAAAATATTACAGCAATTTTGAAAACCTTAATTTATATTAATATATATATAGTATTAATATAATTATTAATTATATATATATATATATATAATATTATATATAGATTATATAATATATAATATATATATATATATATATATATATTATATATATATATAATACTTGTATGCATTCTTGTATGCTTGTAACAAATAGATACAGAATTTTGAATGTGACGTAAAAGAATTAACGTACTAGACATATTGACCAGGTAAGCTGCAGCCCTATTCACTACTATGTAATATATGTAAAATTCTGAAGGAGGGTATAAACACATTGCAAAGGCCTTATTGGATTTAAGCGATCTATAATCATTTGTGAGTACCAAATGACTGAACGGCATATGTGTGCCTATTTATAGAAAGTTAGTTAAGAAGACTGGAATTATGGCCAGTTAGCTAACACTCTGGTGTAATGGCTGCAACACATGTACTGAAGCTAATATAGAGAAATATTTAGAAGAGTAACAAGATTGTATGGACTCCCAGCCACGGTTTCCAAAGGGTAGGTCATGTATGACAAACCTTTAGAAAATTTATAGAATACATTACTAACTGCATTGACCGAGGAGATTTCAGTTGATTTATATTTAGACTTTAGCAAAAGTTTTTGATAAGTTCCCCACATAAGGCTATGAAGAAGTTATTGCAATGTGAATGAGAAAACGTATGTACAAACTAATGCAATATCTGGGAATGTGTAAGAGTTGTCCCGGGTCATCTGGCCACTATTGTTGCTCATATAAATAAATGATTTAGAAGGGTTAATGGCAAGTTTCAAATTTTCAAAAATGTCACAGTACAAATTATGCATAGAAAAGAATTATAATTCAAACTAAAAACCCTGGGGCATAATGGGGCAAGAATTTTAATAGTAAAGTGAAGCCTTCACCTAGTTACTCAAAAAAGTTTTACAATGAATGGGTGATGTCTGGACCAGAATAAGATTTAGGTGTATAACAGTAATCTGAAAGTAGCTATCAGTGGTCGCAATGTTGTTACAAGAACAAAGAAAAATAGAAAATGTATTAGCTTGTTAGCCATAGGATTGGGCACATTTTGGGGCCCCTTATTTAGAAGACTTAATATCTAGAAGAGTCAGCGTGAAACAAGGAGATTCTGGGTTTGGAAAATTAGGGAGCGGATTAGGAATGTTTCTGTAAAGGCGATTTCTCAGGAGGGGATGATCAAGTCTACAAACTTTTTAACTATTGTTGCATACGAAGACCAATAATTTTCATATAGACATGAGACGACCAGCATACAAGAAAATTAAAAAGATTTCTCTTATATAGAAACATTCTTCAGCAATGGTAATTTTGAATGATTACTCCAAGAAGTGGGAGTGACTCGATCAATTAGAATTTGTAATGATGGGTTGGAATTCATATGTATTGTAAGAACGAACCAAATGGGCTTTTTTGTTATATATATAATCATGTGGCATACATACTTATTAAAGCATTGAATTTTGTATCATATATATTTTCTTTTGACCCTTAGCCAATTGGGATTTAGGTTTAAGGAATTGACCAGCCCTAGGGTTTCTTGTGGATGTATGTTTGGTTGTGGGTTAACTGGACAGTCTCAATAGTCCATTGGCCTTCACGTCTTATATTCTAATGTTGCTAAATATAATATTACATATAATATAATATATATATATATATATATAATAATATATATATAATACTATATATATATATAAATATATATTATATATATATATATATATTTATATATATATATATATATATAAATATATATATATATTTTATTATATATTATAATAGAATATATATATTATTATATATAATAGATTTATAATATATATAATAAATATTATATAATTTATATAATATATTTATATATAATATATATAGTAATTTAAATATATAATATATATATTATACAATATATATTTATAAATTATATTGTATATAATAATATATATAATATAAATAGATATTTATATTATAAATATAAATTAGTAATATAGTATATAATATATATATATCATATATATAATTATTATTTATTATAATATATATTAATATATATATATATATATATATCACTCACCTTTTCCCCCCAAAAAAATCTGCCTTCGCCCATGTTGTATTGCAAATCAATGTTAATATGAAGATTTGTAATAACATGAATTGAAATATAATGTAAAACTAATATTCTAAAATCAAAGAGAATAAAAAATCTCTATAAGAATTTTATACAAAGTAACCCAAACCAAGAAGCTATCTCAAAGAATGAAAAACTAACGAGAAAAGGAAAATTGTAAACGGAGACCAGAAGAACACCCAGCCTACTGTGAACGTCTTCAATTAACCACCACAACTACATGTTTCTATACTTCAGTAATAATGGGTGCTGAGATCGAATACACAGGTCTCAACTCTCTAACAGTGGTATAGTAGTAGTATCACTATTTGTTGGATATACTTTGAGATTATCTTTCTATCATGTCATTATTATTATTATTATTATTATTATTATTATATTATTATTAATTTTATTATTTATTATTATTATTTATTATAATTTTATTAATTTTTATATATATTATTATTTTATATTATTTTATTATTATTTATTATTATTAAATCTTGGTGACCTTGCGCGAGATAAATGGTAATGGTAAAATGCAAGATCTTTTGATTATGAAAATTAATTCAATACAACCTTAAAATCATTAATTTTTATCACATTATTTTCCTTCAAGCATTAGGAAAGAAAACTAAGGACTCTTAAGAGCTGAGAGCTTGAGGTGAGAGTTGTTCATATCTTATTTTCATTTCAAATATTATACTGTTTAGAAGCCCATATACAATTATAACTGCCAGCTCCACTCAAGATACTGTATATATGTGATCTGTGCCACTGGCATTTCGCACTACAATTTACCAAATCTCTGAGCTTAAGATTTTCCCAATCTCTGACTTACATTTAATATACTGATAATTTTCGATTCAGAGGGTAAGTTCTGAATATTTAGTCTGCCTGGCTGAAACGATAGTTTTACCCGTTACATTCTTAATACAGTAAATTTATATTGCATACAGGAAATAGTAGTACAAATTATCTTATTCAAGATTAGATTGCTGCTAACTTTGGTTTGCTGATAATTATTGCGTATGCCTGGAGGAAATAACTACAGTTATTCTTTGTGTGTATGTAAGAACACATGTGAAGATCGAATGGAAAAGAACAGTTGGAAATTTCTTTTCGTCAAGGTGCAAGATAAGATAAAAAAAAGAACGACATATACTGGATTACATAAAATGTATCATATATAAAAATGAAGATGCTCGGGAAATTAAGATGAGATACTACACATCAAGGGAAAAGGAGCAGAAGATCATCCAACAATAGTAGCTTGACAATCAACAATCTGGAACTGATGAGCATCACAGTAAATGGAAGCAGCATTCAAACTCATCGACCAATACCTTTAGACCAACACTCTATCAGGTAGTGTTCATCATCCATCGAGATTGATCTCAGCAAGCTAAAGAGCAAGTGTGTCTCAGTTATGTAATTATCACATCCTAAGTCTAATATGAGAAAAATAAGTCTAAAGACATTCAGGAGAGCAAAGAATGTCGATGGTTCTACTTTTGACTTTACGTCAGAGGCTGACTCTTACTCCTCAAAATTCCAATATGATTATGATCAGGTTTTTTTTTTCACCAATTAATTGTCTCCTACATACTAGAAAAATGTTATGATGACTTGATACCATTATGATGATGCAAGTGTCTTATTATTCATATATTTATAAACCTTTTCAGTGATCGTTTGTCAATCTGTTCTGAATTTTGTGTCAAATCATGAAAGGGAAAATTTTGAATGGCTCCATGTTTTAAATAAATTCTGATGATATAGTAACGTTTCTAGGAAAAATTTTATAAATTATCTTAGAGATTGAACTAATTTAATATTAGAACAATTAATTATATATTCGCGAAAAAAAACTCAAATATAATATAACAACTTCAAAAAGAAAAAGAAAAAAAATGACAGTCATTTATATCACTTAATATTAACTTGAATTTATGTAAGAACCCTATTCAAGGGTGTGCCATGACTAATGAAAAAAAATATGATACGATCATAATCTATAGTAGATTTTTTAAATGGTATCGTAACAAACAACAGATTATAAATGAATATTGTATCTCCTCCCTCCTCTCTCTCTTTCTCCTCTCCCTCACCTCTTTACTCCCTCCTCTCCTCCCTCCGCTTTATCTCTCTCTCTTATCTTCTCACTCTCTCCTCTCTCCTCCTCTCTCTCTCTCTCTCTCTGCATCTCTTCTCACTCCTCCTCCCTTATACCTTTACAATCTTCGCATTTCTGAATTTACTTCATTTCAATTTCCGCTTTAACAACATATTTCATTAAATTGCAAACATCATACTTCGTTACTACGCTTTTTCGATTCCTCGCCGATCAGTTCTGTTTCTTATTCTTAGCCAATCCAGGCCCTCTATTTTTTTCATTATAGACTTAATAAAAAGCAAGTTTTGCCTATCACTCGAGCGTCCTCAACCCGTCAACATCCTCGCAGGCGTCCATTCTTAGCACCGCACCGGACCTGCTCTAACCAACCGAACGCACACCCATCCCGCTGCTATAGTACCTATCTATTAACAGTCAAACAACTTCATAAAAAATAAAGAAGATGGTACCAAATAACAACAAAATCGCCACATTTTATTGAATGAGAGGAAACGAAGATTGACGAGACTAGAAATCAATGGCCACCGAGCCCCGAAAGCGGAGAAAAAAAAGTGATAAAAGTGTTGCCGTTGATGAGACTCCGATAGTATAGAAGTTGAAAAGGCCGGCCAAGGCAGAGCGGAGAAAAATCTTGACCTGTCGACGAGATTACTCTAAGTTCTTGCGCCGTCGTATTCGTGTTAGCATACACTACACCGACACTTATCGTTACAGGGCCCAAACGGCAGAGGCCAGGCACCCGACCCATAAGCGCGCCCAAGCAGTGCCCCCATAATAAAGCCGCCGCCCAGCAAGCCGCCCCCAGCCACGAAAGAACACCAACCCAGAAGACAGAGAAGCGCCCCAAAAGGGAAGATGGCGGCATGGCTGGTGTAAAATGCGACGTGACGCCAGCGGGACAGCAGAAACAACCACACCCCCGGCATAACCGGAGAAGTCAGCAGGCCCAAAACCCACACAGGCATATATGATGGCCGCTCCAAGATTCCCAAATCCCCCCGTCCCCCGCGACCACGGTCCCTCGCCACCGAATGACCGCAATGCGACCGCGCCCCGCCACCGCCGCGGGCGCCAACCCCTCAACAAAACAAGCACTGTTGGCCGGCGCCCGCGCTCCCCGACCTCGCGTCTGCAAGTGGCCCACATACCGAGTCCTACTCAAATCGCCCTCTATGAGCTACTCAATAGCTGTTTGCATAAATTAGGCATTTGGCTCACCTAGGATCCGACACTAGAGTGATCAGTCCCGATAATCGCGCTACTTAGCCACGCAGGACTCTCCGTCGTCTCAGCTCAGTTTGAGCCACGTAGGTAGGTAGGTTATACCGCCTCTTACTTCATGTGTCACAGCCTTGCCGCCAGGTCAAGGGTCCCAGCTTCGCGCTAATCCGCAGGCGCAAGGTTTCAGCGAAATGTAATCAACCTCCTCTGCCCAGTTTGGCGTGTTGAAGCACGCATTTCAACCTGGAAAATAACATTTTATTTGTAAAGGTGAGGGCGTTTAGGCATCCCCTGTAGAGCGGTATAGTCACGTTGGTTGGAGGTACCAGGTGGAAGAGGGAAAGCGAGTGATCGAAGCCTGGCAGGGCTGATGATCACCTTGCTGAAGCAGGATTCCCAGAGCACCGGTGGTTACCTCCTGCTTGGCAGTTGAAGTTATCAGGTGCAAGACGACGGGCGTGGAGAAAGGAGGGTCTTCCCATTCGTCTCTAATGTGCATGAACAACGTAATAGTACTAATCCTCCGGGTAGGTCTGAGACTGGGAGAGATAGAGATCAGAATCAGGGAAGAGCAAAAGAACTTCGAAAAGGTGTTACTGACAGGAGAGGTCTGCTTATAGATTCCAGGATACTGATTCCGCATGCGCATAACGAAGGATCCTCCCGGCACGGTACTCATGGCCTCCATCGAAGAAAATTGCAGTTCATACTCAACTCATGGGTCCTCTTTTTTTGGTTGCTCTCTATCCGTACAACAAGGGATATTAATATACATACTCGTGCTACGACATGAACTCGCGCAACCAATTAGGGTGGGTATAGCATTCGAACATCTCAATACGATCCAAGTTCCTCAAGCAGAAAGTCACGCGGAACAGCAAAATGGTGATTACGAATTGTTTCAGTACTCGTATACGTATGATATTGGAAGCGTTAGCGGTCTCCAACGAACCCCAAAGTTCAAGCTGGCACGGTTCTTCTAGCAGAAAAAACGATGTAAAACAGAGAGCAAGAAGACCGCGGTTATCGGATGAGATAGCACAAAGCAGCTAGAATTCAGAGATCTCGTATACACACAGGGATTGGACGCTGGGTTAACACACTACTGTCTCTCTACGCACATTTATCTATATCAAACTGTGTCAGTGTCGGCAGCTCTTCTAAAATACCACGTTCTACACAAGGCGATTTACTAAATGAGCCAAGTTGTTCGATGATTGTGGTCTCCCTAACCCCAATCGATATGCTGAATGGTGTAAAAGCCATACTCGCTTGTCTGTTTGGTTCAGGTGAGGAGTGGAGCCCAAAACTCGAAACTGACATTTAAATACCCGGTGCGACAGAAGTTTAGAGAAGATTGTAGCGAATGATAGATTGTTAGATGAAGTATATAGCGCAAGCACTTTTGCTAAGACAAGAGCAGATTGACGCGAAGGCAGGTAGAGTTGCACCGACGATAGAAGCGGTCGATGCAGTAGAGGAGAACGGAGGATAGTTGAGAAAAAGAAGTGAGGATGTGGAGGAGGAGGAGGAGGAGGAGGAGGAGGAGGAGGGTAAGACTGGTAATAAGCAGGGCGAGCTTCAAGAGTTCGAATCCTAGTAACAACAAAATGAGTATTTTCCAGGTTTGAAATGCGCTGCTTCAGCACGCCTAAATGGCAGAAGGGGGTGATTACATTTCGTTGAAACCTTGCGCCCGCGATTAGCGGGAAGCTGCGGATCCCTGATCTGGACGGATATGCTGTTGACACTATGAAAGTAAGAGGCGGATACTCTGAGCCGCCATATAGGTTCTGCTTTAACAATCGGGTTCTGCATAGGCAGCTAATTATATGCAAAGTATTATTTGGGTCGACCGTGGCCAATTGAAACTGAAGCTCGGTAGGCAACTTCTGAAGGAAGAGCTGCCGGAAAATGTTTATGCAGGGCCCAACTGGAGAACCTTCAAGTAAGCCAAGCATGTCGGACAACAAGGTCGATGGTAGGCGGTCGCCCAGGCTTTCGTTTTTTAAGAGCTGTTTAATTTTATCAGTATCCGAAACGCCTAATCTATCTAATAATTCAGATTTTAATTCTGAGTAAGGCTGATTACTGGAATGCAGCCGCGGTAAGACGTCTCTGAGACGTTGGAGTACCTTAACAGGTAATATACCTAATAACCTTCTAAAGCGGTCATTTTCGTTGGTAGCCTCCAGTTGTAATTCTAGGAGGGTAAAAGTTAATTCAAGATCGGAATCGATGAACTTACCGTTAAATGTGGACGTAGTTTTGGGAGTCTGAGCCGGAGCCGAATTCACATTTATATTTTGAACAATATCGTCGTTGGTTGGAGCCATGATGGTAAAAAAATTAAAAATAGTTAAAAAATACACCACAAGGGAGCACTGTGGGAATTTGCCTAGGCTAGCTAAAAATAATAAAAATGCTTAAAACTAAAAAAAGGGGTATACAATGGTAAGAAAAAAACAAAAGGCCAATATGGCCACACGTAAAATCTCTTAAAAATTTTGGGAAGAAGAAATGTTCCTATAGCCTGCTGATTTTTTACTAGCAAGACCCCGGTATTAAAAAATAAAACAAAAATAGTGACGAAAAATATCAGAAGCTTGGAACGAGGAGCTTCTAGAAGGCTTGAGGAAACACGATGACAGCTGTAGGAAATCTCTTGAAGGCCCTGAAGGAGAGATGTTGCTTGAAGAAGGCGTCGGTGCAATGCGGGCGTTACCACACGTAGGGGATCACCAGATATACTCTGAAGACGCTGAGCCTTCATAGGAAGTCAAAGGAAGATGATACTTTCACTTTATTTATAAATCGAAAGACGCAAACTACAAGATTCACAAAAATGGCAAAAACCTATTTAAAAATATAAATATAAATAATAACTGATAATAAAAATAACAACAACAAAAATAATTATAATAATGAATTTAAATAAAAATACAAAGTTACAAAAAACTAAGAAATTCTTCGATAGGGGGTGTACGAAATTACGATTTCTAAACTTAAAATTAAAGCTATTCTAAAAATAATACTACTATATAAATTCAATACACTGTGGTTAACGAATTTTCACTTCGAATATTTAAGATACACAAAATACTTTATATTTAAAAAAATATTATTTTTAGGAAAAACACTTTACATTTTAGAAATACATGTTAAACACTATAAAATATTATATTCTATAAACACTGCACCAAGACTTACCCCGCACTTAATAGGCTGAAAAATATTTTCCACAAAAACATAAAAGAGCACTGTTAGAACAGGTCACGAGTAAGCGGTGACGTCAGAGATGGAGAAGAAAAATCGGAGCACAGGATTGACACAACTGACACGGTTGAAGGTCTGAGCGTAGAGTGAAGAAAACGGAAAAGACACCTTGCCTATATACTAAAAGGCTAACCGAAAAAATGCACTAGAATTTCAGTATATAGGCAAAGACATAAGAAACAGAACTGAAGTTAGAATAGAAATATTAGATTGCCAGCATACTTCAGTGATGGTTCAGTTGCACAATATAACAATAGTTCAAAGAAAGTGCGAAAATTGAATATGGAAGAGTATTCCAAACTTTACGAGGTAGCCGAAGATGCACAGAGATGTAAGAGATTGTTAATTGTGAGGAGAGATGACAGACAGAGGAGAGAGACGAGAGAGGGAGAGGAGAGAGAGAGAGAGAGAGAGAGAACGGTAGAGAAGAGAGGAGAGAGAGAGAGAGAGATGAGAAGAGAGAGAGAGAGAGGAGAAGAGCAGAGAAATGAGGGGAACAGAAGTGTCCTGTGCAAGAAAAATAGAGTTCGAGAGAGAGACGTAGAGAGAGAGATGAAAGAGAGAGAGAGAGACGAACGAGAGAGAGAGGAGAGAGAGAGAGTAACACATAATACACATAATTCTGTCTTGTTTAGTTACGTAGCCTTTAAAAATCTTACTATTTGTATACCTTTTTCTATTTTCTTTTCTTAGTCATGTATCAATATCTGGAAAGCAGTTATTGACACGTACTGTCGATGGTTAAATTTAAGTGAATTATCAATAGACTTGAATCATTTTTTTTCTTCTTCTATTTTTGTGGTAGTGTTCTGATTGGGATTTTTTTATTCGCAAATAATACTAATAATTGTATCACAACATTTTAATGATGCATATTAATAGTTTATTTGGATAATCATATTTTAAAATTTTTTTCTACAATACTATTAAAATTCATCATAGGAAATTTATTTTAAAGCATATAGCTTGTTTCAAAAAAATTTTCCCTTTCAATGAATATAGAACAACAAAAATTCAGAACAGAATTCACAACGATACTAATGACAAGTTATTATAAATCATTATTGAAATAAATAAGACACTTATGCATCATCAATAATCTTGCCTATCAAAAGTCAAATCAAAAACATATTCAAATACTTAGGACATTAAAGTGAGACCAAAAAAAAAAAACCTGATTCATTCATCATATGGAAGTATTTTGAGTGAGTTAGAGTCAGCCCCTGTGCGTAGGTCAAAAGTAGAAACCATCAGACATCTTGCACTTCCTGAATGATCTTTAGACTTAGTTCTTATTACTTTAGAACATTAATTGCATATAATTCATACTGAAACAACTTGCTCTTAAGCGCTGCCAGATCAAATCTCTATGACTGAGGTAGCAAACTTATACTAGAAATGCAGTGTTAGTGTCAAAATGATAAATCTGGATACGATGAGTGTGAAATGACGTGCCTTCCATATTACATGTGAATGACACTAATCAGTTCCAGATTGGATTAGTACAGAATACTAATTTTTTATGGATGACCTTGCTCTAGCTTCACTTTTCCCTGATAGATGTAGTATTCTTAAAGATAGTGACCTAAGGATATTGAGTTTAATAAATGATAAATGAATGATAAATGAATCCAGTAAAATGTCGTTCTATTTTTAAATTTATCTGCAACAAGGGAAATAGAATTTGTCATCTGTTCTTTTTCCATTGTATGCATATCACTCTTTGAATATTTTAGCTGTAAAATAAACTGTAGCTTATTTTACTCTCTTGCATATTTAATATCATCAGCAAGCGTTTAATAGATCCAAAGTAATAAGACAATTAATTATGACATCAATTTATTATTAAATATTTCACTGTAATAAGCAATATCGATACTTGCTGACTTAAGCCTGCAGTCTACTTTTGCCTCTGTCAGAGCTCTTCTTAAAAATAATTCCAGGAACATTAATAAATAAAGATCTTAATATTTCTTATCTAATATTTAATGTTAAATAAGAAATCTTCGAGAGAGATCTAAGTGATTAGATTTGCGCTATAATTGTAGTTGCTAACAATGACAGCTGCCCACAGTACTACATAATTAAATAATATATTCATGGGTGAGCAGGATAGTATATTACATTGTATAACTGAGGCTTACTAAAACATTGATGATAAATTGAATGAGAACATTACATAATGCCAGCAATTTGCCTCTCATTTCACCTTACAAATCCTTAGTTTACTTTCCTAATAGCTTGAAGGAAAAAATGTGCAAAAAATTCATGTTTTGAATGTTCTCTTCAAAAGATTCTTCATTATAATCAAAAGTATTCTTTCCCTCATTTTCCACTTACCCACTTATCTCGCGCAAAGTCAACAACATTTAATAATATATAATAATAATAATATAATAATAATAATAATAATAATAATAATAAAATATATAAAATATAATAAATATAAATAAATTAAAATTAAATATAATAATAATAATCAATAATAATAATAATACAAATAATAATACATATTAATAATAACTAATATAATAATAATAATAAAATAATATAATAATAATAAAATTCAGTAGAACTGATTATGGTGACTACTACTACTACTACCACTGATTAGAGAGTATCGAGCCTGTGTATTCAGATCTCAAGCACCCTTATTATTGAAAGTATAGAACATGTAGTTGTAGGTCGGATTAATTGAAGACGTTCACAGATAGGCTGGGTGGTCTTCTGCGGTTCATTCCGTTTCCAATTGTTCTATTTTCTTCGTTGATAGTTTTCATGTTTGCTAGAAGACTAGCTTCTTGTGTGGGTTTTGGGCTAAAAAAACTTCTATATTAGAGATTTTTTATTCTCTTAGAATAGAGATCTAGTTACTTTTACATTATATTTCAATTCATGTTATTACAAGAAAATCTTTTCATTAATGATAACATTGAATTTAGACATTACAAACATGGGCCGAAGGCAGGATTTCAATTTAGGGGGGGAAAAAAGGTGTTGAGTGAATAATATATATATATATATATAATAAATAATTATATTTATCATCTATATATATAAACTATATATATATGTATATATATATTATATATAATAGATATCATATATATCTATATATATATATATTTATAATATATAAAGTATTATATATATATAATATGTACTATATATAATAGTATTATATATAAGGTTTATATATATATATATATAGATATAGTATATATATACATATTAAATAATATATATATATATATAATTTATATATATGTATATAATAATATATATATTATATAATTATATATAGATAATATTATGTATATAAATATATATATATAATATACTATATATATATATATATATATATATTTAATATATAAATATATAATAGTATATGTATTAATATAATATACAATAATATAATATAAAAAATATAATTTTAACTCTATATTCACTAAAATATAGGTACGTAATATAAGTATAATATAGTAGAATAAACTAATAATAACATATATATAATAACATAAATTTCTATAATATAGTAGATAATATATATATTACTACTATTATAATATTTATAGTATAATATATATATATTATATATATATACTATATAGTATATAATAGTAATATATATACGTATATTATATATATTAGTATATATATATTTTTATTATAATATATTTTATACAATATTTTTAACATTAGAAATATTAGAAGAACAGTTACTAGCTGCGGCAAATATGTCCCAGTCAACCCACTACCCAAACATCTACAATCCACAAAGCACCCTAGGGCTGGTCAAATTGCTGTAACTAAAAATCCACGAATTTGGCTTAGTCAAAAAAAATATATATGTACCATATAATCCGCATGCCTTAATAACTAAGTTATGGTCCACACATTAGCATAATAACTACATATAACTATTAATCAGCCATTTTGGCTTCGTCTAAATATACAATACTATATGATATCCAACCCATCCCATACCTATTCAACCCTTTCTAAATTTGCAATCGAGTTCAAGCTCAACAACTCTGTGGTAGGTTATCCATTCCAAAATTTAAACAACCCTATTGCTGAAGATGTTTCTTAATATCAGAATGACATGCTTTCTTCTAATTTTCTTATTTGTGCCTCCCTGGTCTCCCGTCCATGCTCTACTATGAGAAATTTATTGGTCTCTCCGTATAATCAATAGATGTAAAAATTTTGTATAGACTTGTAATCATGTCCCTCTGAGAAATCGCCTTTCTACAGAAAAACATTTCCTAACTCTTTCATTTACACCTAAAGCTCTTACCCTCAAAATCAGAAAATCATCCTTGTTGCTTTACGCTGCACTCTCTCTAGCTATCTAAGTCTTTCTTTTAAATAAGGGGCCCAGAACTTGTGCACAAATACCATTATGGCCTAAACAGAGCTGATATATACAGTTTACTTTTTCTTTCTATTGCTTCTTGTAAACAACACTTCCAAAACCACTGATTAGCTACTTGCAATACTGCTCTATAATCACCCTAATCTTATTCTTGGGCACAGGACTCAAGCAATCCCATTCATATACGTAGTAAAACTTTATTTGAGTAACCTAGATGAAGACCTTATACTACTCGTATTAAAATTCATTTGCCACTTATCACCACGGCAAAGATGTATATAAGATCATTTTGAATCCTTATACATCCTTCCCTATTTCTAACTACTGTGGCAACTTTTGATATCATCTATGAAAACTTTGAACCTTGCATTTAAGTTCCCTGGTTCTTAAATCATTATATATCATTGAGCAACAATAGTAGCCAATCACATGACACCCCATGACAACCACTCTTCACTATTCCCATGATTGATTCAGATTGCCTTTAGATTGTTACATACTGTTTATTCTATTCACATTGCCCCCAATAACTTCTTCTCATCAGGCTGTAGTGTGTGGAAACCTTTATCAAAAACCTTTAGCTAAAAGTCTAAAATATAATAATCAAACTGGATCTCCATCTCCCGGTCAATGCCAGTAGTAATGATATTCCTAAATAAATCTAAAAAGGAGTTGTCTGAACATGAAACCTCTATTCGTTACATAATCTTCCATATTTCATGACATTTTCTCTTTACCCGTTTCAAACATACCCTCATTTTCATTCTTTTCTGAAACTCGTTACTGGGAGTCAATACAAATAACCTTGTTATTCTTTAAAGTTCCATCTCACCTTTCCAAACAACACACATTTATGCGCAGAAACATTAACAACCAGAGAGTGTAGCTAACTGGCCTATCTAATTTCCCCAAGTCGTTCCCTTTGATACCTTTTCTTATATATAATTACGGTGCGACAACATATGCCGTTCCAGTCTTGGTACCTCACCAATAATAGCAATATAGATCGTTAAAAATCCAAAATAACTATGTGCCCTTCCCTGCATGTTGTTACTACCCTCCTTTTCTCAGAATTTTTACCATATATACCATGCGCATGCAGCTTACTTGAGATCAATATTCTAGTAAACGTTTAGTATTCTTTTACGTCAAATTCAAATTTCTGCTAAGTCTATTTGTACAAGCATACAAGACATGCATACAAGATATATATATATTATATAGTATATATATAATATATATAATATATATATAATATAATAATATAATATATATATATATTATATATATATATATATATATATATATATATATATATTTATAATAGTATATATATTATAGTTATATAATATATATAAATTATGGTCTTCAAAATTGCTGTAATATTTTTTTTATTTTCTGCAATTGTTTTTTAATGTGTTGTTTGCAGCTGAATATCAACTGGTACCCCTCCGAGATTGATTTAACAGCTTTTGGCAGCCGCCAAATGCTACGAATAGCGTGAATAGTTCTAGCCGGAGAATTATGTCAGAGATATTCCAGCTCATAAAACACAAAGCTAGTTGCTTTAAGCCAATATGAAAACGAAACACATTAAAAACTTAGAAAAAAATTATATAATACGTTTCTGTAAATTAGTAACTACTACTTTATTATCTATCGCATTGATGTATTTTTATTTCAGTATTCTACTAGCCTTACAACCTTAATAAAACGTCGTCCTGCGAGCAAACATATAGGTCATAATTTTTATTTCCGCCAAGATTTAGGGCGAAGGGGCAAGTGCCCGCCTTGCCCCCCCCTGCCTACGCCCATGCATACAAAATATAATACATTTTACATCTAAACATTCTTGTTAATTACCACCAATATATTACCTTATCAATTTAAAACACATTAAATATTAAAAATATATATAAAAAAAAATTATTATTGAACTATTTTATAATATATGATATATAATGTCTTTAAAATTATATCAATATATAAAAAGTTACTGTTAAATCGTTTCATGAGAATTTTACAATCAATATGTTCACTAATTAATAGTCACTTCCCTGACCAAACCACGGACGAGTGTTTATTTACAAAAGTATACTCGGCGTGGAGGGTTTCTTCCTAAGGTTGGAACATCATGGACAGTAAGAGACATCAGGACATAAGCAGGTCGGTCATGGCATCAGATACATCACGGGACATCAGGGCATTCTATGGATTTCTTGATTTTGCGTGCTTGTTGACAGAAAGTAGTCCCACATTTAAGCTGAGGTTTGGTAGACTGGGAATAAACGGCAGTGACTGATATTATCTGTCTTCCACAGTTCCATTATGTGAAGGTATCTCATTTTTTTTTTTTGACATATTGAATGATTGCGTATCAAGTGTCGACGCAAATAGTTATGTTGACTGAGGTCGGTAGTTCCTGGGAATAACGGTGGACGGATATTTCTGCTTTCACTGGATATGTTATGTTGCTTGAATATATTCATTGTTGTTGACATTTTGAAATTAGTTTCATTGAATTTGAAATTAGCAGTTAGCTGAGGTGCTATGACCTGGGAATAACAGTGTGGGATCTTAATGTCCGTTTCCCTGTGTTAGTTGTCTTGAAGGCTCGCTTAGAAAGTATTGTTTTTCTTTCCGGGACCTTACCAAGGTATAAGTAAAGCAGGGGCTGGGAATTAATCTTTTGGAAGCTCCCTCTCACCTCTCAAAGTTAGTCAGTGAGTGTAGTATCGTCTACAAGTCTTCTTAAGTGGATATTTCTATTCAACTGTCATAGTGGCTTTATGGTGCGTAGAAATACATTGTTTTCAAGAAACAAGCATGAAAAACTCATCTTCCCGAGGTTATCACCAAAATTTATAGCGTCATAAGATGGAATTCTTCATAGTTCGGTTCTCAGTTATAGGTTTGGTAGATCTGGATTTGTAGAATAATTGAGACCCTTATCAGAGGTTGGGCTGTTCTTCTGGGCCTTTCTATATTTTCTCGATCTATGTAGTACCTTTTGTGTATTTGGATGATATCTTCTTGTTGACGTTTTGGCGTAAAACGACCTTCTAAGGATTTTTTTTATTTCTCTTGGATAGATTAGTTTACTTTTACCAATTTATTTTTCCCAATTCACCGTTCATATATTACAAAAAAATCTTTAATTATTGTAACCATTGAATTAATTGTATATCAAAAAAGTTGATACAATCATAACCATACATAAAATCATGCTATACCAAATTTTTATCCCCTTTTTTTATTTACTACCCACATTTAAATTTAAAAACCGTCCATCAATAAAATTAGTCCATATTTAAATATCTCTAAAGAAATTTATTAATAATACACTTTAAAAAACAGTAAGTATGTATAGCAATTACTATCTAGTATATTTAGTATATATTATAATACAATAATAATATATATTCCAATATATTATATTAAGTATATATTATAACTCATATTTTAATATATAATAAGCTTATACATATATTAATATATATAATAATTGGTATTATAAAATATAATTAATTTAAGATAATAATGTAACTTCACTAATAATAATCATATCACTTAAGTAAACTATAACCAAAAATAAACCAGATGATAGTATACTTATTTATAATAAGTATATAATATATTAAAAATATATATTATATATATAACTAATGGTTACTTTATAAATATAATACAAACATTGATAATAATGAATAAAATAATGAATAACTGTCTTTTTTTCATTATTCATAATTTGATTTCACTATAATTATTCTTAATAACTTATATATTACCTATATATATTTTTCATATACATATATTAACCTTACGATATTTACATGTAAAATTAACTAAATAAAATACAATGAATATATAAATATACTATATAATATTATAATATATATGTAGGTCTGTAATTATAGACTGTATACGTAATGAAATTAATAATAAGTTTTACTACTTGATATAGTGAAAGAAGTAGTAATGTTGTACAATATTTACTACCATAAGAATATACAATAATAACTCACATAGCACTGGCTTTTATATATTGAGATACATTACAGTATTTAATACTAACTATAATAGTTTGCAAAGTAATACTGTGATATACAGGGTCAAGCTCCGAAAAGTTCAGCTCTTCAGTTAACTAGTGTACATCATTCAAACAGACTACACGAGAAAAATTAAATATTCATATCTTTTTACTCTAATCAGGAGACATTCTTTATTCTCAAGATCTTAAAAAAAATAAATTATTAAATACAAAAAGCGGGGAATAAATTAAGTTGTTAAATTATTGAATATATTATACACCTCTTTTCGTACATTCTCTCGATGAATGGCCGATAACTACGAAACTATAGATGACGCGAAAAGGTGCAAATGGTGGAATTTTATTTTTTGTAAATCGAGACCAATACCCACGGGTAAACAAGAACGATAGATAGAGTCGGGGTTTTTCGGCCTACCGGGGGATACAGACAGTGGAGGGAGCTTCGTCCGCCCTCTGTCCCTCCGCGTAACCCGCGGTATACGCTCTGACCCCTAAGAAATGGTATATTAAAAAAAGAAAAAAATAATGTTTCTTCATACAATTCAGTTCCTATAAAAAAGCGAACATTCAAACCAGTATGACAACTTTTTCTCTCGATATGACTGGTAAGCTTTCAAGGTCCCTTCAAGTCGATCCCCAGAGCCTGCCACCTTTCTTACTAATAGTAATATTGGAATTAATTAAATATAAACTTAAAAATATTAGAATTAATTTAATTTTTTAATTTTCAATATCTTCCTGCACCCGTTTGTTAATGTCTGCAAAGACCTGTATTATAACAATACTTATCTAATTTAATTTTAATGTTATAACTGTCGAGTCTGTGTCCTTAATCGTGCGGCTCTCTTATTCAGAGAAAAGTAATGCTTGTTTATTCACTTTTACCTATTTTCAATAATAAACTAATTACACTTATCTCCATATACATTAAAATTTAAAATAATACTAATAAGAGTAGGTATATAAAACTGACATAATACTTGATGATAAATTACTCAATTGATAGTAATAATGAAAATAAGTAGATAATATGTTTTAAGCTTAACTATAAAATACTCCTAAAAGGAAACAAACCATATTATAAGTAATATTAGTTAAAATCTTTATATAATATATTTATATATATATATATAAAATATAATATATTATAGTAATAATGTTTTAACTTATATTTAATAATATACATTAATAATAAACAGTTAATAATTTGAAATGATAACATTATAAGATAATACTAAGTAATATTCATTACATAATATTACATTCATATAATATTCTCATTTTACCCGTTTTCAATAACATACCTCATTTCTGATACCTTAAACACAAGATATATATAATAATATATGATAATGATATATTAATGATAAAATACTGGTATAATATTAATAATATAATATATATATATAATAAGTATATATATTGTTTAAATTTGATTTTTACTGTAGTTAGGATATAGATGTTATATATATAAAGTTTGTAAGGATAATATATATATATATATATATGTTTATACTTAATAATAATAGATAGTACAAAGTATTACTTTTAAATCGATTCAAAATGGGCAATCAAAATTATTCATCCATCAAATATGTTCACTATTAGATGTAACAAGTATATATATGCAAGTCAAAAGCGGAGATATATGGATTCAACAAAAGAGCAACCTCTCGTCTATCTGGCTAATTCTAATTTTCATTTTGGACTCTGCTTCCGATTCCGGCTCCTACGCAGTTCAAGCTCTTCAGACTCCGACTCCGATTCCGCCTCCGACTCCGACTCGACTCTTGGTAGTTTAAAAATTTAAAATATAATTGTTACAGGTTAATTTTTTTAAAGAAAGAAAAGAAAATGAAACTGAAAAGGGAAATTTATTATTCGCTATATATATATATATATAATAACTATATATATATAGTATATATATATATATATATATAATATTATATTATAGTATATATATTATATATAAATATTATATATATATATATATATATATTATATATATATATAGTGATTATATATATAATAAATAAATACTATTATATATATATATATATATATTTATATTATATATATATATATATATATATATATTAGTATTATAATTATATAATATATATATATATATACATATATAGTATTATATATATATATATATATATTATATATATATATATATATATTAATTATACTATATATATATATATGATAGCACTCCATTAAACTTTGTAAAAATTTTAAGTTATGTTACCGTTTAACTTGTATGCTAATTCTGGCAGAGACAATTTTTAGCATAAACAAGTCGAAATCAAATAATTATATAAACCCGTAGCTATTGAGTTATTCTTCAGGACGAATAAAGCTATTAGAAACAGAAGAAATAAATCTCACTGAAAGATACTCTCTCCAGAAGCTTCCTCCAACTTCACAACACTACTTTGGGCAGGAGGTAAATGTTATGGAAAAGTCCGCGGACTTGAATCTCTAACCGCGCAGTGTTTTCCAAAAGAAGTCTGGGAAAGGGAGGTAAATGGCGTTGGAAACAGTCCCGGTGACTACTAATTCGCATCGAGAGAGGTATCTCAACAGAAGGGACTTTTATTACTTTATTTCTAATTAAATATCTCTTACTTATGTGAATAAACCAATCATTACAATATGGATCTGTTCAAATCACCTCCTTTATATAGGGTGCTAGCTCTTAAAATAAGCCACCATCTAGCAAACGTGTTACCGTAATATTACGTATATATCTGACCGTGATATATAATTCTTCAGTCTTCTCTCATTATTATATATATATATAGTATATATATATTATATTTATATATATATATATATTATATATATATATATATATATATAAAGTCGGACATATAAATGTATTACCCCTTTACCTCAAAGGTCGAGGAATAAAAGCTCTTGCTTCATTCTGTGTTATATCATTGACCTCTAACATGTAGGTATAATGCCCAATACGCACAACAAACCAACCTAGTCGCATGACTCGCACTCGCCACTCGCGACCGGGTTATGTATGGTAGGGCACGTCTACCTCTGTCTATGTACGCACAGTTACCACCACCAACCTATAGGCGGTTTATCACGTTTCCTGACCAGCGGATACCCGGTTCAAGAACTCCCCGAGAATAAGAACCCCTCGAATCCTAACCGTGACTCAATACGTTATATATATATATATAGTAGTAGAAATCAAAGCTAATGTTAATATAAATATGATATAAAAAATACATAAATATATACTGATGATGATATTATATAATTACAGTACACCTCGCGAAAGTTTAAGATAAATTTATCTTATACCTGATACTATATCTCTTACCGTTAGTTTAACTCAACAATTAATTATTGGATAAAATTAACTTAATTTAATTCATAATAATAATAATAACAATTATAAACCTTCCATTCTTGAAAAAATTAACTAATATAAAAACAAATAGTAGACGTATATAAAATGCTCTATAAGAATATATCTAGTGATGAAAATTTCTGTAATATATAATATTATGTAAAAAATAATAGTTTTTGTTTATATAATATAAATATTGATACTTTTAAATTAACGAATGTAACAACTAAATATAACCTATAAATTTATATGTTTACATTTATAATACTATATATATATATTTTATATAGTATATATATAGGATATATTAGTATATACTATATATATATATATATATATAATATTAATAAAGATAATAATATTAAATATTAGTTATATATACTGATATATATAATATATATATTATTATATATATAAATACTATAAATAAATATATACTTATTATATATATATTAATTGATTTCGTTAGATATATACAGAGAGTAGGCTACGATCCCGCTGTTACCTCCCCGTTTACTAACCCGGAACTAGCTTTTTAAAGGAAACCCGGTTCAGATAACCTTACCTACCGTTATTTTCTTCCCATTCGTTAAGCACAAATAATATCCTTTCGTACTTTTTCCACTCTTCTATTTATTATCGATTTTCCTCGTTTATATTTTTCTTCCGACTCTTTGAATTTGATAGCAAAATTGACTACCTCTTCAGTAAAGCTATAATCCTATATTAATTAATAATTTTTAATCAAATAATACATACCTCATTTCTGATACTAAAAACAATAGGGCTGATATCTGATGATGATGATAAAGTTCCTGTGAAAGAAGGATGTTTGTACTATAACTAAAAATTCTCCATATAGTACCTAATAACATATGTAATTGTTCTATTTTAAATGATTAAACTAGTTATATTATATATAATACAACAGTTGATAATAAAGAGCTGTCATATAATGTGAATCCATTTATATACTCATTTCTACTAATTATTCTCTTTATCTTTAATATTTCAATTATAATATAAATAATATAATAAAATAATTATATATCATTCTTCTAATTTACTAAGATACTAAAAACAATAGTAAAAGGGTTAATAATACTAATAATTATACTTAGATGATAAAGTCCTGTAGATAAGATATATAATAAAGTAAATATAATAGTTTATATAAATATATATACTGTACTGAAAATTATCTAGCTACAAAGAAATTCAAAACTCTAATAGTTAATCACTATAGTCTTATAGCATCATGATAATATATATATAATATATAAATAAGTATATCTAATATCAGTGGCCCCGGGTTTTTGGGGTAGACCAGGCCTCCAGAAGTAAAAATGTCACAACCAGTGAAAGCACCTGCTATTTAACACCATTTAGACTTCTACGCTTGTTCAAATAAATTATCTCCCTCTCAATAATACAACATTAAATAATTCAATTTATAACGATGTTAATATGTTGTATACTATAAAAACAAGGGGACTGCATATATTAATATACTTGAATGATTATATATATATATACCTATATATATATAGTAATAAATATAAAGAAGTGTAAAAAATGTTTTTAAGTACTATATTAAAATCTCCCAAGGAACCAAAAACCTTAAATGATATGTCTTTATATTATATATATATATATATATATATATAATATAGGTATATACTTTAATAGTGACTTATATTCAATCACTATAATGTGTGTGTATGTAGTGTGTGGCGAGAAAGGCTCCACGTTGATAAGCGCCGAACTGAAATTGTCCTAACCCCTGGAATTCCCCTTTATTTAATTTTAATTAAACTCTCATTTTCACTAATGTGATTCTCATACTCTTATCTTCACTTGATGTCTCAAATTAATAAACTATGCGTTTCCATTGTTTTCAATGAATCATATAACCATGCACATATAATCTTGCATATCATTTAAGAGAACAACGACCGAGCTCAATTTAGCAGTACGATTTTTTTGTTATTTAAAGCGTGAGATGATTACCACAAATTTAACCATTAGCATTCTAGTGTGATGGAATAATTAATGATTGATAATATAAAAGAATAATAAGAGAGTTAAAACTCAAGTTAATTAATATGTTATAATCACACTATGAAATTTCTCTTATTTCGAAGCCCTATTTAATTCATTAATTTCATATAGAATACATTAGGCAACTCATTCTTATCGAGGAAACGACCAAAGAGAATGCCACTAACATTCGTTGGAGATGTCAGACTCCTTCTAGGTCCAGAGTACTGGTAATTTACCTAGGCAGAACCTAGTAGTTTTCTATTTTATTTCATGTTATTGTAGAATGTTTCCCCCTATGCTGGAAGTTGGATGTTTAAATAGGTTTTAATTATCATTTCGGACTTAGTTATATTATCATTAATTTTAGTACAATAGGGATGAGCCAATTCTTTTATTGGGTAATTTGAATTCCCCGCAGTGTTGATATTAATCACCAACCACCGGGGGAATAATGAATGCATTATTTCGATTTAGTATTCCATTAAAATTTTAAATTTCCATTAAAGTGTTGTAAACATAAAGATATACTATTGTACTGTGATATCTACATAATTCTACATTATTATATACTATAACTTATATAATAATAATATTATATATATTTTATCTTATTATATTACATTATATAATACTTATAATATATATTTTCTATTATATAATATATTAATATAATAATATATATATAAATTCTATAATTTATCGCCCTCCCTCCCTCAGAATTTTGAACTACCGAATTCTGCCGAAATCTACTAAAAAAAACAAGAGTGAAGCTGATATCTGAGATAAAGTAATCCTTGAATAGAGAAGTGAATGTTATATAATGCTTAATTACTAAAATCTAATAGTCCCAGTAACCAAACCCAATTGATGTCATTTATAAAGGTACTTAGTTACAAACAGTGTAATAAAGACTTGCCTGTTCAAAATACTCTCATATTATTCTAACTTATTAATATTTCTTAAACTTATTTATCGTATTTAATTTAAATACTATATATCAACTCATTTCTTAATACTTAAAAACTAAGAGGGCTAACTTGATATCTGATGATAATATCTCTAAATAAAGTTAGAAAGAAGGATTGATTTGTTACATAAATCTCCAAGGAACTCAAAACCAAAAATGATGTCTTATATAAAATATAATAACTTAGTTATATTACAACAGTTTGTATAATAGAAATATGAATAAAACATTATTCAACTAATTATTCTAACTTTTTATTATTTTAAAATTATAAAATGAACATAAAACTGATGACGATTTATGGAAGAACTTTTAATAAAACTAAAGTAAGGGTGACTTAGTATATTATATATATCTAGTAATATATATATATAATGATAACAATAGTATTACCTATGTATATATATATATATAATAGATAGATAATAAATAATATATAATAAGTAAGGATGTAATTATATATATATATAATTATTATATATATATTATATAACTAGTTCAGTAGTTCTTAAGGTAAAATATAACTATACTCAAACTACAATATAATTGCATTATATATTATTTATTATTATATATATATATATTATAGTCTATTTAATAGAAATAAGGGAAGTGCTTAGCATAGAAAATTGGCATGGAGATTGTGTTATGTCTTTTAAGACAAACTAGTGGAAAAAAGACATTGAATGGCACTAGTGTTCATAATGTGTGGCTCATGGAAACTTAACACTTCGGTAAAATTCTGCTCTAATTATGCGCAAAGGAATAACGCAAATTTGTAGCGTCTCGAGAGAGAGAGAGAGAGAGGCAGAACAATAGGAACGAAAATGGCGCATTTATGGGGAAAAGGACTAGCAGTGGAAACTTTTGTCAGTAGGAGGTCTGGGAACTTTCCTTTAGCGAAATTCCACTTGCCTGTCGAATAATATCTCTACTATGCGACGATTTGGAGCTGAATAAAAATTACCGGGAGTGATAAGAGAACGGGAATTTTCGAACTTTTGATATGCACTCTCTCTCTCTAGCCTGAATGGCACTAGAACAAGCAGTCAATTCTGGGGTAATTAGGGTAGAAGTGGTGCAAAGCCTTCCAATCTGCCCGATTGAAGGTCAGAAAATACGCTTAAGGGATGATGGTTCCGCTGGAGAATAGGTATAAAAATTAAGAGATATAAGCCTGGGTTCAGACAGAATAATTGGAGCGAAAATGGCGCATTTATGGGGGGAAAAGGACTAGCGGTTAAAACATAGGACAAATGTATTCAATTATTGGTTGGGTCAATCAGGAATATGTGTAGGTCCCAAATCAACTGATTTGGGAACCTACACATATTCCTGCAGAATGATTCGGCCTCCTCCATTTCTGTATCAGTATGAGAAGATTCCAACCAATCACTGTTGTGGTTGGGGACTTTGAAATCCCTTTAAAAAGTACACCAGCAAGATAATAATTATTATTTGATAAAATATATATTTTTTGTTTAAATACTTTTGGTAACTTAAATATCAGTTATCTGGACTAAGCTCATGTTATATAAAACAATGTAATGGAATATAGGAAAATCTAATATAATATTGAAAATTGTTATATAGATATAATATAAGAAAATTAATGATAAAATATAAGAAATATAATAATAATAATAATAATAATAATAATAATAATAATAATAATAATAATAATAATAATAATAATAATAATAATAATAATAATAATAATGTTGCAGATGAGGGTTCGAACCTATCCTCAAATGTTAAAAATTTTGGATAACGAACCAAGTAGGTTATATTATTATTATTATTATTATTATTATTATTATTATTATTATTATTATTATTATTATTATTATTATTATTATTATTATTATTATTATTATTATTATTTAATACTGATAACTGTCTGGACTGCATTAGATATTCTTTACTCATTTCCTCATGTTTATAATCCAAATAGATCCTGTATTAATTATTTATTCTTTCCTATTGATGTCATCCTAGATAGGGGGCACCCCCTTTCCATAAATTATTTACTTCAAATATATACATTTTATAATATCTAAGTTCATAATTTGCAGTATATACTTATTAAATACTATTATGCTAAATATACTAGTGTTGTTGAAACCTCTTAAACCTTTTAAACCTTATATTTAATAGGTATACTATGGTCTTTTCTGACTCAGCAAATGCGCTTTATCATAATCAGATCGTAGGCGGAACGCCTCGAGGAAACGAGAATATTGGCCCATTATATCAGATGGCCGTAGTTTGCAGAGGAAGGCATGCGTGTTACCGCTCCTATCTCAATAGATATTTTAGTTCGCCTCACGTTGCTCGGTCGTGCGGAACATGGTTACTTTCGTGATTATATTGTACTGTTATTTCTATGTGTACTGTTTTTAGTGCACATAGTATTGTGCAATGCAGATTGCCATATAATATAATATATCTTTTAATTATTTACTATATATATATATTTATATATATATTATATATATCATTATATATATATATAATATATATAGTTAATTCTATTATATATATATAATTATATTTTATTATATATTAGGGTCTGATAGTGGCAGATTGCTTTTCTTGGATCTTATATTTTGTTAGTAGTACATCAGCATACATTGAAGAAAAACAACAAAGTAGCAGTAAGAACATTCTTGCTGCTTATATATATATTTTTATATATATATATATATATATTTATCTTATATAATTATATTTATATTATATATGATATATATTTTTTTATTAAACTAAAACGTTCTTTAAACATTTTAACATTAGTGATAGGTATGTTAGTTCTAAAAAAGGAAAACTATGGTAAGATATCTATATTGTTACAGTTATCTATATTAATGGGCGGTTCCGGGTCCATCCTTCTTTTGAATATGGTTGAGTTAAAGCTAAGAGGCTAATAAACTGTCCTTTTCTTCCAAACTCCGTTGACCCTCTTTCTCGAGTCCGAAGGTTTTTTATTTTTTCAACTTTTGCGATGATTGGCTGATGAAGGACCCACCAGTCATTGGCCGCATGATTGTAATTTCCTAAGGTCGTAGATTTGACGTTGAGGCGTCAAATTATTGGTTACTTTAACTGAGGTGGGGAACCTTTTGTGGAGGTGTGAGGGTTGAAATGAATCTAAGTCAAATGCCGCTGATAGATTTTCTTAAATTGTTAGATTTATTATGCTTGATGCGTTCAGTTTTGGTTTTCTAATGTGTGAGAGACAATTTTGAGTCAGGTTGACTCGATTATTGAGTTTTTAGATGGGGTTTGAAAGTTTTAATAATCACACTTTTCTTCTTCAATATAATTTAGGGTGTTCTAAGTGAGTTACTCTACAGTTGCCGCTGCTGATTAGGTACTTTCGTAAAGAGGTTACATCCGTAGGACCCATTTAGGGGGGTGTGTCCATATCTTGAATGGACCGTAGAAGGATGAAAATTTCAGGTACATAGGAGAGTATGAAGAAGTATATAAGGTCTTATCCTCTTGTTGAAGCCTGTTTCTATATTTGGGGTGGCTCCGGTTAGACCTTACTTTGGGATAGGGTTTGAGTCTAATTAAGAGCAATAAACTGTCTACTTTCAAACTCTTTGACCCTTTATCTCTGAGCAACATTGGCACTCTATCTCTCTCTACTATAGGTATTAATTACAACCTCGACGGAGTTGACATCTCGCATTCTTAACACTAGCTCACCCTCGTAGTATTAGGATGCTTGATAGTCGCGTGAATTCGTGTGAGTACTGTGAATTCAAGGCTCTCTCTTTGTGGTACATCTTTCTTTCCAGCACATCTGTTTGTGAATCCTATGTTTTCCTTGTATTTCTCTCTTTAAGGCCACTCAGTAGTACAGGTAGGCTTTGTATGTCTGAGAGTGTTTTTCGTTCGTGAATTGCTGTGTGAGTTAAGTGAATCAAGGCTCTCTCTTGTAGGGCTCTTTCTTCCAGCACATCTGTTTTGGTGAGAATTCCAATTTTTCGCTCGTAGAAGAATGTGTCTTTTGCTGTCGCATGATTTGTGTGAGTAGAGTAGAATGTGCTATGCTTTCTTTGGTCTTCTTTTTCGCAACACATCTTTCTGTGGAATTCCTGCATCTTTCTTTATTAAGTTTCCTTTCTTTGGCCCATCAGAAGTGCAGTAGACTTCGTAGTTGAGGTGTTTGCTCTGCGTGAATCTGTGTAGATCCTTGAAATCAAGGCTTCTCTGTGGTACATCTTCTTTCAGCGACATTGTTCTGTGGATTCCTGCTTTTTACTTAATAAATCTTCTCTTTTTAAGGCCTCAGTCAGGATTGGTGTTAAGTTATGGTTAATTGGGCTTATCTTTTTATTCTCTGCCCCCGTTCCTATTTTACTAATGGGGTCGTAGGACCAAGTTAAACTTTTGGGCGTCAAGGCTAAACGCCACACTGCTCCAATTTCTTTTTTCAGATTTCGTTGTGAATTGCTGGGCCTATCGTATTGTAGGGAAATGTATTTTGGGATAAGGATTATTAAAATGCGAAAAAATAAAGTTTAATAATTAGGTATAGAATATTTTTGGCAATTTTTTTTAAGCATGTAATTGAATATTTTTTTTGTTCTGATCATAAAAAAAATATTCAATCCATTTTCCAGCAAGTATTAACAATAAATTTTCTCGGATAGAAAAATAAAATTAATAATTAATATTAACAAACAAATTAATTTTCTATGATTACGAGCGGTTCTAGTAAGGTGGGTCCGCAAAGACCCAGAATACCTTTGGTGAAATGAAATGGCCACCTTACAGTTTTTGGGGTTAAACATCCAAAACCTGTTTAAACCTGAAATTCAAATCTGTTTAAACCTGTTAAAACCTTCAAACCTGCTTAAATCTGTTAAAACTTAAACCTGTTATAAACTATACATTTTAGGAATTCTGCACTGTAGATATTCACGAATTTGGTATTCAAATGAAAGCAGCAAATTTACCTAACTCGTGTAGGCGGATGGAAAGCATAGTCTTACATACAGTACAAAAATTGGGAAAAGAATCGACTATCAAGCAAATGCAAGAAGCGATGAAAGCAGTAGTTGTGCAGGTCTCAAACTGTGAGGGAAATTAGAAGATGTTAGAGTGTTCAAACCTTATGTGAAGGTCAGTAAGAATGGAGCATAGATGTTAAGCGCTAGGGTTAAGAGGTTCGACAGAAAATGGGTAGATGTCCTCCAGTGTAGGTATATAGGAATCCAGGGAGAGTGTCCCATTGTGATAGCAGGATAGCAGAAGGAAAGTGATGCATGCAGTTCGATGGTTCAGAAAGATTGAAGAGAGTTATTGAAATCAGGAAAGTTGATATCCTAGATACAAAAACAAATTTTTCAAAACATTAAACTCCTGTCACGAGAGATATATTGAACCACCGATGTAGATCATACTTATCAGGGTCAAACACGCGCACGCATACAGAAAGAACAACAGGATAAAAGTGAAATAGTT
The DNA here is from genome assembly GCA_015478945.1 of Trachelipus rathkii. Lineage (NCBI taxonomy): Eukaryota > Metazoa > Arthropoda > Malacostraca > Isopoda > Trachelipodidae > Trachelipus > Trachelipus rathkii. The sequence continues at coordinate 35,518 of JABUQX010096236.1, forward strand.
CTGAACCCGACTCAAGAACTCACCCTCTGAAATTGTTCATGAGAAGAACAGTTTACCTTCCTGGAGGATTCCATATATTTGAATATGTATTATTAATGCAAATATTATAAAAGAGAAATTTAAATAATAAATTGTATAAGGTGAAGCTGCGTCTGTCAAGTCTATCGTCGTCGAAGTTACATAAAATTTTCCAACTTCTTTCACTGGTAGCACTGCTGGAAACATTCTAATAACTTTATCTTTAGCGAATGATGGTGATATACTCGTTAACATATTAATAGTAATAAGTGGATAGTGGTGAGAATGATATAATCATATTGGTATTATATTTTTAAGTAGAGTGAATAGTGGTGATAAGTTGTTATATAAGTGACTATAAGTGGCAGAGAATTATATATTAATATTAATACACCAGATTTTGAGCTAATATAATATAATATTAATATGAGGAAAGGTTGAAATCAAGATTTTTAGTTTACATTTCAAATTGTCTTCTAATAATGATTAATGGATAATAAAAACCAAAATAAGTATAGTATGTATGTATGTATGTTAATGTTACTGTATATGTGTATGTATTTATGCTGTATATATATATATTAATCTTATATATATATATATATAATATTATATATATTATATATATATATATCTTCTATATTTATAATTATTGTATATTTATTATATATTCTAATACATATCTATAAAATATATATACATATATTTATATAATATTTCAATATAGATATATAGATATTTTTTTATTTATCTATCTATTATTTCAATAGAGATACAGGACTTTCTAATTATCTATCTATTATTTCAATTCTTGTAGATGCAAAACTGCCGGGTGGGCGAATGTGAGCTGTTCCTCATCAGGGATCTTTGTTTCTTCTAACAATAAAACTTGAGGACACAACCTCCTAGATTAGGTCTCTGCCCGTAACTTTGGATGTGTCTTCAAGAAACATCTGGATTTAAATCGTAAACCATAACTTTGCAAAGATATGTGGATTGAATTAGGACATGATTGCAGTGATTCTACTGACCTTAAAATTGAAAATTATCCTAATTCGATCGCCATATGTTTATAATGCTAAAGTTGAAGAATTTCTACTTTACGATTTAACATGTTGGCTGCCGTAATGCAATAAAAAAAATTACCCCCGGTGCCAACAGGTCAAATCATAACCATGAAGTCTATAGCTTGTATATTGATACTTTATTATAATATTTGACGAAACTTTGCCACTGTTTTTATAATTTACCCCTTGTCCACCGGTGGACAAACGGCACACAGGTTATCTCGTATTCTCACAGTGTCAAGTGCCACACGGGTGGTACACTGGTACACCCTTTTTTCCTCTTCGATTGAAATTTGAATGGTATTTTCCTTAGAGATTTATTGAAATAAAGGTTTTGCTTCAGAAAAAAATAGTTTTGTTGCATAAACTCTGAAAATAACCTATTTATGTTCATTTACTTGTGTTTGTCAATAAATCCTGTAGGCCATTTTCTTATTTCTTCAAATTCAAAAAATTTCAAAAAATCCTTTTACGTGGATGAAGAACAATCATTCCTAAGGTGCCATGCCAAATATAAAAGATATTCTCCAATGTGCCGAAAAAATATCCACCTTTCAAGGTTACACCAAAAATGACCACCGGGTGGGCACCTGGCACCAGTGGCGAGACAAGTGTACCACCGGTGGTACACCTGACAGCCAACGTGTTAAATATAGATGTCGGTGGAATACACACAGAGAAAAGATTCAGATGTAGGTATTTTAAGACGTTGTAGTTGTGACTTCTGAGGAAGATTATGTCGAGTAAAAGGATAAAAGAATTGGGTTATTCAGATTGAAAACAATGATGCTTTCTTCGTCATAAGATTTCTTTCTTTGTGATATGAGAAAGATCAGAGATCATTTGCTCTAAAACCATCCTCCTAGCTTTGGATATTTGCTGTTGAGTGCCAGGGGCGTCTATCGCTTTGAAACAAGTTATCAAAATTAGTGTCATCGCTATCAAAGTGGGTTAGAGACTGAGTGACAGATATAAGCTACTTCTCCCGCAAGAGAACCTACGATGTGTGAATTTCTGAAATTCATTTCTAAATTAACCAGCGAAAAGTGTATGATGGAATAGTTTGTGAAATGGGTAAGAAGGAAAAAACTTTTTTTGAGTCAATTTCTCCGTGTGTGTTATGATTTTCACAGTGATGGCGTCACCGTTACGCGCGACATAGCAATGATGCTGCCCCCAACCTTTAATGGCATCGTCTTTGACGTCACCCAAAACTAGGAGACAAAGTTTAATTATAAGATGCTTGAGCGATGTAAGAATGGGTATATATCGATTGTTAAGTACGAAGGTCGTATAGTATCATTCCCGTCACGGCCAGTGGTGGTGTTTGCAAACTTCTATCCTGATAAAGGCAAATTGTCTGAAGATCGTTGGAATATACACGATATAGAAAGGTAATAATAATGTTTCGTCGTTGCAGATACGCGAGGAGTGTCAGTACCTGGAGAAGTCGAAGAAGCCCCTGATCGATGAGGAGGAGGTGGTCGTACAGGCGCAATCGCCGAGGAATTCTCAGCTGATACACGAGGCCAGCTCATCATAGTGTAATGTCTACCAGTGAACATACCAAAACATTTTCTAAAAGTATACCTTATGTACGGTTAATTTATGTTTATAATTATAAGAATATTCACACTCAGCACACTGAAACAGCTTAATGTTAGCATGGTTAAGTAAATGGATTTTTAAACTTCTGTTATCATTACAAGCATAATCACAATCAGCACACTTGAATACCTTGGCTTCTGAATGTGTTAATTTATGTCTCGTTAAATTCCCTCTCAGATTACAGGCATAATTACACTCAGTACACCTGAAGAGCTTTGTTTCAGAGTGTATTAAAATGTGCTTAGTAAAGCTACTTTTATCATTACAAGCATAATCACAATTAAAACACTTAAAGAGCTTTATATTCTCATGTAAATTTGAAATATATGAACTTTGAAAGCAAGTAGCCTTCTCAAGTTCAGGAGTACAGTACATGCTATTATATAGGTGTAATTTGATTATTTGGTCAGGATGTTTTTATGGTTCTTATATTATTGAACCAGCTGCAACATCATGATCTAGTTTAAATTTATTATTATGCTGTATGCTTTCATAACCCTATTTATAGAATGAAAAGTCACACTGAAAACACTGCAATATTCTATGTTCTTTGTACTCTTCAACATCCTCTGTCCCCTGCGATTTAATATCTTCATACGAATTGGAAAATGAAGTCGCTCACCCCATTAAATATTTAAGATGCAGTTGTGGGTCGTGGCTTTAGGACTACCTAAAAACCTAAAACCTTAACCCAACTAACTAACCTACTAACCTAGACAAAGTATTTACATCATTTTTTTTATAATTTTTTGAATCGTCATTGAGTTGCCTGTTTGCTTCTTTGAGCAACTTGTATCATACATCGGAAGGGGTTTCATGTTGGGAGCTTGTACCTAACTAATTTGCAGCGAGTTTTGGTCATGTTAAGACGATGCATTAGGATGGGGAGTATCTGTCGATGTCAGGCATAGCGTGAGCTCATCACTGAGAAAATAACCATACACACACACCCCACCCCACAACACACACACAACCCCACAACTAATAACACACAACAATACAACAACAACACGCCCCACACACAGCCAACACACGATACTGACCAAAGTTTTTCGCCCTAACTTTCATCATAAACCACAAATCTTCCGCATAACTTCTGCTCATCGCTATGTGGAAATGAATTTCGAATTCACACTCGTAGGGTTCTCTGCGGTGACAGAGTGGTTTCCAGGATTTCGAACATCAACGTTCGCATCGTCAATTAATTCGTAAGACAGATCTCGCTGAAAGCTTATCGTTAGCTGTTTTAAATACCGACTCTCTTTCAAGACGTCTCTTCTCAAAGTCATAAACACCGAATAGTTGAAAGTTTTCTTCTTTAGTGCAATGTCTATAGCTTTGAAAAGTTGTCCCTGACGCAGGTTCAAAATGAGTTTTGCTTGAGATTTTTTTAAGCAATGGGAATTTAATTGCAGACCTAAACTCCATGTATCCTGTGCCTGTTTCGGGGGCACGTTCATGTCCAAATGCAAATCTATAGACATCGGTAGCCTCACTAAAGTTCTTCATGATAATCAACACAAAAATCGGGATTATTTAAAGTGAAACACAAACTTCAAACTCTAGCAGATTCACTACTAAGGTTTCTACTTAGATGAGGCATTAAATACATATGCACTCACTGCAAGGACAAGAAGAAAACTGAAACAACATGAAGCAAAGTGGTATTATTACTTCAAAGCAAATATATAAAGCAGGTTATTACAGGAAGTCTGCAATTAAAAGTCACTTCCGGCAGGAAGTATTGAGCGAGAGGGAGATTATAACTGCTCTTTAATTCATGCAACATTGATATATATGTTTAGACGACACTTAATTTCATAAAAATAATAAACCACTCCTATTATACTCTACAATAATTTTCACTAATACATATCATGTTTAGTGGTTAATGCATGGCAGTTTGCGTGTACCATGTAAATCAATACCATAGATTGGATGCATTGCAGGTTACTCAAAATGCATAGCAATCATAATGACTAGGTGAGGCGTGCGACGATTGGGGTGCAAAATTATGGGGCTGCATTTCCCCTCAAGCACTCCCTTTAGCCCTAAAATTAAGTTGCTAGGCTAGGTTACAATGCCCCCAAATGACCCTTTTCAGAATTTTAGTACAAAGGTTTGGTACAAAGCGAACGGACATGTAATACTTACTCTCCACTTTGTACCAAAAATTAAAAAAAAAATAGATGTAAATTTCTTTGTTTAGGTTTAATTTAGGTTAGGTTAAGTTAGTAATAAATCTGCTAAAGTTCGAAGTTGGTGTTTTACTTTAAATAATCCAGATTTTTGTGTTGATTATGTTAAAGACTTTACTGAAGCTAACGAGGTCAGAAGATTTGTATTTGGACAAGAATGTGCCCCAGAAACAGGTACGGTGCATATGCAAATATGCATGGAATTTATGTCTGCTATTAGATTCCCATTGCTTAAAAAATCTCAAACACAGCTCATTGGGAAACTGCGTCAGGAACAAGTATTCAAAAACTATAGATATTGCACTAAAGAAGGAAACTTCCAACTATTCGGTGTTTGGGACTGTGAGAAGACACGTCTTGACAGAGAGTCGAGATTTGGAACAACTAAAGCTAAGCTTTCAGCGAGATCTACCTTACGAAAATTACTTGACGTTCCGAACGATGATGGTCGAAATTCTGGAAGCTACTTGTCCTGCAAGAGAACCTACGATGTGCGAATTTCAGAAATTTGTTTCCAAATTAATGAGCGAGAAGTGTATGTCAGAATGGTTTGCACTGAATTAAGGAAGGGGCAATATGACATCTTAAAAATATTATTCAAGCAGAACGATCGTAAAATTGTGTGGGTTTATGATGAAAGGGGTGGGATGGAAAAACGTTTTTGAGTCAATTTCTCCGTGTGTGATATGGTTATCTTCTCAGTTATGACGTCACCGCTACGCGCGACATCGTCATGATGTTACTGTTTCTCCCATCTTTGTTTCCAATACGTCATAATGACGTCATAAATAATACATCATCTTAATCTTCTTTTCTATATTAGTAGTAATTATCTGCTATATAGAAAAATTGAAATGAAAAAACAAAATATCAGGAATCATGCCATGCTATTAGCTCATATATCAAATGAGAAACGTAAGAATAAGTATTTACCCGCCCTTTAAAATGCCAATACAATATCTGTAGACTTAATCTTCTGCCAGGACAACACAGCAAACGCAAGAAGCACGCTTCTCAAATTAGCGGACGAATCTGAGCAGAGTCATAGAGATGGACCTAACTATTGGATCAGAAATCATCAATCCACATATTTACTAAGAAGTATTAATATCAGCTCAATCTAAAGCAGAATACTGACACTGACATTTCGAAGACGATTGATGTAATTTTAAGAAAAAATAAAAAAAATATTTTATCAATAATGTATAACAACAGGGAGACTACAAAAGGGAGGCAGAAGGATTTAGGAGAGGACATTAAATAAATCGCGAGTAACCTTTATATGATTATCCAAATCCAGGACATGAGAACTTATCGAGAGACAGCTATATTTAAGCAAAAATAACATGTATTTTGTTGAGATAAATTTGGTGAGAATAGAGTATAGTATTCCTGCTGCATGGAGGAGGAAAAAATTTCAAATATTCTCGAAAAATTATCCACCCGAGAATAAGCACATATAGGAGCAAACCCCTTGGGAGCTTTACAAAAAAAACTTCAAAACAAAGTGACTTTATGAACACCAAAATTATATTATCTCAGACCTGGATTTTAATATGAAATAATTTATAAAAAGTTTTTGGGAATGTAGTAATGGTGCTTTAGCAAAAAAAATAACCATAATAAAGTTATATACAGTTTAAATTCTGCAAGAACTTTATAATATTTTATTCCGAATTAACCAATGAAACTTCACAGTGCTGCCAATTCTAAAAGTCCACAACATATATTATGAGATAATATTTTTTAAAGCCAACTGTTTTGCCGCTAATCATGATAAAGCTTTTGAAAACTTCGGAATTTATCATACACAAAATATCTTTTTTTATTACGATTATTTATATATTTTTTTGGATACTTGGAATATCAGGCAAAAAATCCGCCAGACTCTTTATTATTAGAGTTACCCAATGTTTCGAATTTCTAACACGTTAGCTACATTTTAAGTAGATTTCGCTTCAAATTAAAATAAAATTTTTATAAGTTTTTGTATGTGAAGCACCTAACTCGAATTTTTTTTTCCGCAATAAAAAAATCATGCAATAAAAAAATAAGACACTGTCCATGATTTCGTCCAATAAAATATCAAAACCAGAAAAGGAAAACACGAAAAATCAATAAAACTCCCCATAAGAACAAGAAATAAATTCATTTGACTACGAATATGTAAAAAAAAATTCAAAATGTTCCACAGAACCCTAAATTTGCTTGACACATTGTTGAGATTGTTATTATTTTATAAAACTGCATATCGTAGTGAGTCATCCTTATAGTGATACTGAACTAATACAATGACCAGAATATTCGAAAAAAGTTAGTAAAAGATAACTAACTGCGGTAAAAGATAATTGCGAAAATATGGAGAAGAGAAGAACATATAGGATACATATTTCCGAACCTCTTATTCTTGAACGAAAGATTTGAAATCGAAAGAAATATCAATTTTATTCCAGTTAAGTAAAAATTCACAAGAAACCATTATTTCTATTTTAGTTTTGTATATATGAAAAAGTACAGAAAAAAGCTGAGATTCAATGGCTGAAATATCGTTGCGATTTTTTTCTTTTAATGAAGCTGGCAGGGAATGAAAAGTGAAATCGACATAAGAAGTGTATTTGGTTGGAAGAAAGAAATGAAACCAACAAACTACCACCCGGATTCAGAACATTATGAATTCTATATATTTTAAGACTATTTTGAGTTAAGCTAAGGAGGTTCAGTTCATTCACCTTAAGAGCATAGTTACGCTGCAGAACTTATGAAAATGCGTCAATTTTATATTCTAATCTAAAGAATTTGAATTTCGAAATTTGTAGGGAAAAATCTTGAATCTGAATTGAAAAGAGGATTTCTAGTTACTCGCACATTGCAAATATTTAGATGAAAATTTTTTTTATATTTAAATATATAGATATAATTAAATTAAAAAATCATTTTGAAAAATATTTATAAAAAGTTAGAAAAAAGTTAAAACACAACAAAAGTTGGCAAAAAACACCACAACAAATACAGTGTAAGCAAAGTTTTTCTATCATATTTTAGCAACACCGGCTACTTTGTCTGTTCATTTTATTGTTTTTATTTTTAAAACATTGTCATGCCTCCCTTAAAATTTGAGAACCATATTCTTTATACATACTTTTTCAAAGTAATGGACTTAAAAAGATAAACTTGCCGTAGTTGCCTTCGGGATTTACTCTTGTATGACTTAATATAAAAGATTTTTATGAAATTGAGAAAAAGCCTATAAATTATTCAACAGGATCGAAGACCTTTTAATAAAGATTATAGGATCAAAATTGCAAAAAAAATTTGATATTTTCTTATTTTATTGAGATAAAATAAAATCTACATTATAATAATATAATAAAATTAGTAGTTATATATATACACACGTGTTTATATATTCTAACTCAAAATATATATATAAGTAATATACCACACGATAAATAAATAAGGCGTAGTAAAAATATCAAATATTATATAATATATTATATATAAAATATAAATATATATAAAAAACTGATCACATTTTTCACCACACAATCATATTACCTGATAGGGCACCCATACACTACCAATACTAATATAACTGAGTGAGATAAATAAAACTATTATGAATGCACAAAGAGATAATAAATAACTAATAATTATCCGATCAAGGTGAATTATATGTCAAAAGAAAGATATCCCAAACCACTCTTAATTCTCATGCATGAATCCTAATTCGTTCCTCCTGGGCAAACAAGAGCCATTATACGCATCACCACTGTATGTATGTATATGCAACATTGTGTATGCCTTACTGGTTACAACGGATTATTTCAATTTAGAAAAGTAAACATGTGTATTATTAGTCAAGAAGTAATCTAATTATTTAAGAATATGTATTAAACTTTTAGATAGCTCTTGCCTTAACATCAATCATGAGCTCATTACATATATTCAATCATTTATTGTTAATATATTTAACATTTTTTAGGTTCTATCGTTAAATCTATCAGTGTCAGTAAAACCTATATATTAGCTAATACTTAATTTTATATAAAAAATTCTATTTACTCTTTTTAAATAAAATTTGTTTATTGATTAAACTTCATTCAATAAAAAAAATCATGCAAGATTTTTCAAATTTATAAATAATGATAATAATCGTATAAAATGAACTATAAAAAAATGAAACCCTATTGAAATCCGAATTCAACTTGGAACCTCACCGTATTCTCGAATACTAGATAATCTTCCAGTATGAAATCATAGATCCCAATTATTAAGGAGAGCGTAAATAAGTGCTAACGTCACAATAGCACGAAAGTCACCCAAATTACTAGACCGGATAAAATGTTTCACAGAAAATACGTTAGAGCAGCTGCAGTGAGCTGCAATGATTAAAAAAGCAACTAAACTAATACAATATATCAAGAAAAGAGAAGATGCTCTTCCACATCGTCATAGTATAACGAGCACCAATAGGATTATCACCTCGAATAACACAGACCTAAGTAAACCAAATAGGCTTTCTCCCAGAAAAATACACTGTAATTAGTTTTAGTGTAAAAGGTTTTAAAAACTATTAAATAGAATCAAACATCCCAAACTCTACAAAAATGTGGTATTTGTACAAACATAGCATATAATTATTATCTATATGTAGAGATATTATTAAGAAATTATATATAAATCGCACAATTATCACACTACTAAAGAAGCGTATATAAGCTAAGCTCACTAATATAATTTGATGATACTATCACACGTGCTACCGCGCATGTGCACCACCAATCCGCACGATATTGCCACGAATGTCTAGATTATCGATACATAATAATAAAACACTTCACTAATTCATTTTTTGTACATCTCTCTAATATTCATCACACACAAAAATTATACCTATCTATTTAAGCTATATCAATATAGTGAGACGGACATTTTTAAAAAGAGTGAAAAATAGTTAATGGATCAAAAAGCTGATAAATAATATAATTGATATACTATTTTTACACAACCTTATATAGTTATATAATATTAATAACAAGATAAATATAATGGTACTAATATTAAAATAAATAAAGTAGTAATAAGTTATTAATCACACATAATTACATCTTTTAGATCCCATTCAGAAATTCACACATATCCCTCATTGTATATCGTACACTATACTTATAGTACTATGCACGCCCTCACTTTACACTCTATTTGAGTAAACTCCACTATATATATAACTAGGACAAACATCATTGAGTGAAGTATAGCAAGATAGAGACTAAAAAGTCTATATCATAAATTACTATAATATACATTATACAATAAATAAAAAAGTTAATAAGTAATCCTAAGTGAGATTCACTAGTAATGGTCTTAAATGAATAAGTACAGTAATATAATAAAATTACTATAGTTCACACTAGAACTAATACTATAGAGACATACGATCTATACACAATACATCACACGAACACACCCACACATGTGTAATCACACAGCCACATTAAAACTTTCGAAACTCCTATTTAATATTTCATAGAATATATTAATAAATTAAATCGTTTACATATTTAACCTAAATAATTGATTTTACTATATTTTAGTAGTAATACAATATGCGTATAATAGTATCCAGATCGACCATGTAGTCCTGATACTCCCCATCAACCAGGAAATTCACAGTCTCCATCACAACCTGGAAGTCCTCATGCATCTCAACAACCCACAAGTCTAGATTTCCAAAAACCACCCGGTCAGTATCCACAACAAACAGAGAGTTCTCAAGTTCCTCAGCAACCACAAAATCAGTATCCGCAACAACCAGGTTCTCCTCAAGCTCCTCATCAATCAGAAAATCCACAATCTCCCCTTCAGCCCGGAAGTTTTCAAGCTCCTCAACAACCTATAAGTCAAAATACTCAAAAACCACAATGTCAATATCCAGATCAATCATGTAGTCCTGAAACTCCCCAACAACTAGAAAACCCACAATCTCCTTTAAAACCAGGAAACCCCCAAGCTCCTCAACAACCCACAAGCCAAGAAGCTCAACAACCATATAACCAATATCCACAACAACCAGTGAGTTCTCAAGCTCCTCAACAACCACATAATCAGTATCCGCAACAAACAGGCAGTCCTCAAACTCCTCGTCAACCAGAAAGCCCACAATCTCCCTTGCAGCCCAGAAGTCCTCAAACTCCTCATCAACCCGTAAGTCAAAATGATCAAAAACCACAATGTCAGTATCCAGATCGACCATGTAGTCCTGATACTCCCCATCAACCAGGAAATCCACAATCCCCTCCACAACCGGGAAGCCCTCAAGCTCCTCATCAACCTACAAGTCAAGAAACTCAGCAACCACATAGCCAGTATCCACAAAATCCAGCGAGTCCTCAAGCTCCTCAACCACCACATACTCAATATCCACAACAAACAGGCAGTCCTCAAACTCCTCATCAACCAGAAAGTCCACAATTTCCTCTACAACCCGGAAATCCTCAATATCCTCAACATCCTACAAGCCAGGAAGCCCAACAACCCCATAGTCAGTATCCACAGCAATCTGGAAGTCCTCAAACTTCACATCAACCTAAGAGTCCAATATCTTCCCAACAACCAGGAAATCCCCAAACTTCTCAACAACCCTTAAGTCCAGAAGAGAAGCAACCACAAAACCAGTATCCACAACAGCCCCTCAGTCCTCAAGCTCCACATCAACTTGGCAGTCCGGAATCCCCAATACAGCCTGGAAGTTCTCAAGGTCCTCAGCAACACACAAGTCCAAATGTCCAACAACCAGGCATTCCACAATCTCCATATTATGCAGGAGACCCACATTCACCTTTACAGCCTGGAAGTCCAGATGTCCAAAAACCACACACTTCATATCCACAACAACCAGGAAGTTCTCAAACTTCACAACAACAACAACAACCACAACGACAACAGCTTCATTTCATGAAACAAACAACACACACAACAGCAACAACTCATGAAACATCATCTACAAGCATTCACAGACGCTAATCTCAACAAAAAACAATGCAGACACCATTCAATTCTAGCTTATAATAAAATTAAAGAAACTTTATAAAAAACATACTTGAGGACCGATGAAACTAGAGCTTTATGTACAATCAGGAAATCAAGGTAATCAGAAAACAACCACCCATCCATGGCAAACACCTCTACGTCTACAACCAACAACTACAACAACAACAAACAACAACAACAACAACAACCGGCTAAGTGTCATTTATTCTCTCTCTTATCTTATTTTTAACACTCATGTCAGCAGGCGTCCTCAAGAATCAGAAATCAAACCAATTACACACTGAAGCAAAAATTAACATTGTAGAAGAAATTTCATTTAAAACATTTCTTATGCACCCTTAAGCCACTGAAGCACGTAAATCAATGGTGAGGTACCTGAGCACCCGAGGTGGTGAATAGTTAGCTTTACTGCATACTTGCGTATCTGCTTTCCTGCATACTTACTGAATACTAGCAGTTTACTGGCTCTTTACTGCTATATAAGTTATTCATTTCTACATTTATGATTACTTCACGTATGTTACAAAAATTATTTACAATAGTTTCTTAAAAAAATTAGGAGTTGTTATATTCTATTAACAATATATTATTCATTATTATATATTATTTTATTATTCATTATTATATATTATTATATTATATCCTATAAATATTATATTCCATAATATAATTTTTGTATTAATTAACTATATTAATTTATTTATTATTAATTATTTCAGTTGTTGTAATATATATTATTATTACTCGAAAGTAAATTGAAATCAAATTATTATTTTACTCTACATCAATCCGATAATAATAAAAGCACCATGTTATCCTTATTGTGATGATGTAGGGAATGTAAGCCTTAGCTCAAATATCACCCTCAGCTCGCTTGAATTGAAGGTCGAGATTATAAAGTAGTTCCTATTGCATTAGGTGGGAGAAACCTATATCTCAATTCACCCTCGAATGGATGATTGATCGAGAAATTATATACTGTTCCCTTGTGAGTCTAAACTCAGATTCCAAACTACATCAGGTCGCTTTTAAACTGCTCTCCAAGGCTGCAGTGACAAGTTACCACTTACTCTACCCTTTAAAAGTGTTCCATTTCCAGCACGGTACGTTCGAATATGGTCCGTATCTTAATAGGTATAACCTCATCTGTAACCAAGACATCATCGGCACGTGGGAAGTATAGGATTACGCTAGTATGTGGAGTTGCATTCTTATATAAAAGAAGAACCCGGAATGGAACTTGAAATCTATCACGTGATGTGTTCGACTTCATTCATATTACAACAACAAAGACGTGCTTAGCATGCAGTTCCCGAAGAATGTACTGTGTAATGTAAACAATCGAGACCCCCCGGTCCTTTAACTGATACTGTTAACCACTTAATGCGGCTTATAAACTACTACGAACAACAGTTATCAGCCAGATGTATAGGACTTTAAATAAGCGCGCAAGCAGGTGCTTACAACTTAACCTTCCTCGTAAACACGCGTAACCACCATCGGGGCGTGGTAAGTTTAGATAGTGGAACGACCGAAACGGCTATATAAGCTAATTGAACGTTACTTCACATGGATTCTTCATCTTAGGAATACAACAGACTAAGTGTATGTCACGAGGTAGGCCCGGCAAGGGTTGATAAGGCATATGAAGGAGTGAGTTGTGTTAATTCTAACTATCGTGTCAGATCCGTTCCATTATATGTCTATACGAGGCAATACTATGCATTCAAGAAAAGCTGGTGAATTGATTTCTGAAATGTAAATTTAAAACGATCCTAGATACTATTGCTACATGTTGCGAAATTTCATACATCTACTTAGAATAATACGGGGACATCGGCTGGTATTGCTCATCTACCGCCGATCGAGCCAGAGGACGAGGCCTAAACGATTTACTGTGATAGATCTTGAGAGGTTATCTTTTTACATATGTACTTTCGGATTGGGTTGATGAGACCACTATTGCTACATGATATACACTGATATAAATGATTTGTGGTTGATATTTGTAAGATTACTCAGGCCGGAGGAGGATGTTATTAATATCTGAGTCCTCTCGGTGAAGTTTCTAGCTTGTAAGTGTATAAAACAGTATGAATCACCTATCATAATTATATCTTAAACATGATATAAGTTGGTGAAGATCGTAATTAAATGATAAAAATATGTTGTAATATTCTATGTGAATATGATAGTTAAGTGTGAGATGAATATGTATCGTCTGTGTATTATTAAAGTTCGTAGCTATGTCACTGATAAAGTCTTTTAAGTTTGAAGTTTGTTCGCTTATAAATACCCATCAAGTAAACGTTCGTAAATATATATATGGCTTACGATATATATGATATATTATATATATCTAACGTAAATGATATATAATATGTCGATAATTTAAATATAATAGATAGATAATTATAATTAATCAGACTATTATATACTATTAATAGTATATATATATTCATTAATACATATTATTATTAGTTATATATATGGTCACCACTCGATATTGATACCTATATGTTATTTAATGGTATGTTAATTTATAGTCAATATTAGTATAAATACATTAATATAAGTATATATACCTAATAATATTATATAAGACTTAGTTATTTATACATATTACTTTATTGCAGTATTATATATTTATGGTTCGGTTTACCATACCTTCGAAGACATGTAGTTTTATACCTATCGCAGTCACACGCTACGAGTGTATGGATTGTTAATGGTAACTTCATTCGTTTCTCAAGCCCATATAGCGCTCTGCCATGTGAGACGGGCCCACAACAAAGCTGCCGGAAAAAACCTCGTCTTGCTTTGTAAACATATTAAAGATATCGGAGCTGGTTAATTTGATGCATATTGCACCCGTTGAAGAACTAATCTGTGGTTCAGCGTATCGTTGTTATCCACGGAGAGCACGTTTTTAATGACAGTATTAAACATATATCGATTACGACATTCCCATGATTAGGGAATAACGATATTAAGGATCATTGGGAAACGAATTACAAGCGGTCACTAGACAGTTATAAGATACTGGAACGATATATGTTGCACAAATGAGTTTAAACGAAGATATAGCTGGAAGACGTATTACGGAGTTGAATAGCCCAGTCAACTTTAAAAATGATATCATGTATTTTTCACTTTGCACAGTAACTGTTTTCATCCAAAGACAAGACTGAGGACTGTTCCTTCAAAACTCGTATCTTAATCTTTACACAGAGAAGAGATGTGAGCCAGGTCAATGTTCTAGGGTCTCATATGTTTCCGTTTGGCCAGAAAAGAGTTTCTTGGAAAGATATATAAAGATAGTTACTTCGAGATCCATACGGATACTGCTTTAGTTGACCTTCATCCTCAGAGAGGAAACACGCATAGTAGTACTTTTTGCTACACGCACCAAAAACATTTCTACCGCACGAGGTTAGAAACTGTGTACCATTCCTGCACGCAAAATAGGAAGTAATAGTTTCAGTTGTGTAAAGTAATATTACTCTTATAAAAAGAATTTAAAAAGCTGAAAACTGGCTGAAAAGAAGCGGTGTGAAATATAATCTGATGGATGATGAGAAGTTCGTGCCAGTGTGTAATGTGAACTCTTGTTTGAAATCTAATTAAAGGGCAAATGTTCCTTTAAACAGACCTTATAAGGTAAAGTTACGTCGTCACCATTAAGAAACTCATTAAAAAACTCCCCGTAACATAAAGCAACTGAAAATAAAAAAGAAACGGTGCTTCATGCAGAAGTGGAGGTCTAGAGTACAGTCCGAAACACAATGGTGTGGTGTTTTTCGCTTCCTCTATTTTTCACTCAAGTAATTTCTCCCGCTGTATTACCAAGTGATGATTTCTTCATAATGAAGAAGGTCGCTGTTATTACCGTTTTAAAACGAAATATGAGAAAATGAAAAGGTAATACTATCTTCAGTCGGATAGCAGATATCCCACATAACTCAGCACTACCAATCATCCAGACTTCACACCGAGTTACAGTCCTCACTGCAAAAGTTCAACCAACACAAATCAAACACCTCTCTTTCAGATAGAGAACAACAACCTCTTGATATACAGGATCAAAATATTCATCAGCAACCTCACCTTACAGTTTGCATAAGACCACTAAAGTTGACACAGATAAAACAATCTTACGAGAATAAAGGGCTAGTCGGATATGTAAATTCAGACTTAACATATCATGTAGAAGCGTATCTTATATCAGGATGCATATTGCAGAACAATTAATTAAGCCCTAAGGACTCTGTCATCGTAAAGGAGGACCCACTAATTAACGTCTGACGTGGAGGAGACAACTTTACCGCAAGAATTAAAACAGAGGAAGTAAATGATAAACGAAAACAAAGTTCTGACATTTTTAACCTCAGAGGTTGGGATTTTATTAACAGGCTCTCATGAACCCTTCTATTTTAACACTGTTTTCTGCTTAGTTTTACAAAAGAACAAATAACTATAGAAGAGATTCTAGTCAAATAGGATTATAGAATGATTAAGGAGAATTATAGGACTAAAGAATTTTAGCAAAATTTAATAAGCTTGATCGTTCTCGCGCGACTGGAAGAAAAGGGCTGTAACAGGGTGGCCAGCTATCAGACAGGAGACTTCAGACGTATCCAAAATCTCTTCCCCGTTCCTTTAACTGTGACAACAACTACAGAATTAGCAGACTGAAGATATCTAAGACACAAGACACAGCTGATTCTAAGATCACTCAGGACATGATACAACTAAACTTATCAGATTAAACATATCAGAACTGTAGTGGGTTAAAGGACAGAAGTCCAAAGAAAAAGCCTACACACAGACCTTAAAACTTGATATGTTTCTGCTTGATCGTCTGCAATAAGAATTACGTTGAACTCTTTCTCGAATTCCATTATTAATTCAACGGTATCATTAAAGAGTCCGCATCCAAATACATTTGTAATCTAATACTATCACCAAATAATATAACAAACCCAATCTATATCTATATAAAGAAACAATCAAAAACAAAATATATACAACTAATATAAATAAATATATAATAAAAAATACATATAAGAATCTTAATAATAAAAAAAAAAGTTTCTATAGTATAATATTATAATTTGTTCATTGTTCTAATTTGCTCACTTTAGATGAATAAAGTAAAATAATGTTCATATTAAACATCTATGTTTTATAGTTTCCCTTTTACCGCTATATTTCCTTTTACCGATATAATCATATACTATTTACCTTAAAGATAAATACTTAAAAAAAATTTCAGAAATATGTAAAATATAGATATATATAGATATTATATAAATAAGTATTAAATATAAACATATATATATATAACACTAGAACCCTATAATTAAATATGAATAACTATAATATTAATATAATGTCAGAATACATCCAAAACACCAATATCGAGCCCCAAAGAGGGCTAAGAACAACACAACACTCTGTGGGTTGATAAGTATTATTACGATGTGAAGGAGCCCTGAACTCAGCAAATTTATGTCGTCGCAAAGAACTATCCACCAAAGAGAGAGAATATGATAGCCCCACTAGCGAAGAAGCCTTAATAAAAACAGTACTTCTACGGTACATTGACGGAAAAGAGTTGAAACGAGAGCATATCTAGTAAAAATAGAAAGTGAGGAAGGCATATATTACACGTCTACCATATCAAATAAAAACGACTATACTACAGAAGAATATAAAATTAATAAAGATTAGCAGTTACAGAAAAAATTTTTCCTACCCGGGGAGAAATTACCGTAACCCAACACCATGTTGTTCGCTCGCTGCGTACCAGAAAATATAATGGACCAAGAACTGGGTTAATTATATCCCTGAATATCGACTATAGAAAGTTATAAAATAACAGCTAGAAGTAAAATTACAAACGAATTGAGATATATTCAAAACATTACTCACCCATTAAGTGGATAAATTCTAGAGTATTTTATGGTTAAAACCTTTTCGAGTATTTAGAAATAAGTCTTGAGTATACTGTTTAATTCATAGACGCAATTATGATAAGAGAATATAATTAATAATAATTGAAGGAGCGAACAAGGACAGATATGGCACAAGAACATAGCTGAATGAATGTATGAACACAATAGGATACTCATACTAAAGTAGAAATTATTACATGTGTTAAAAGGAAAGAAGAATTAAAATTACTAAGCCATGAAGAAGATATCCCTAGCAGGTAATATTATATCTAAATATTAGGTAACATTAGTGAGAGTAATATTATCCAAATAACATTATCTCTCAAGTTAAATAATAATCACGAATTGTTAAAAATAGAATAAACCTAAAAGTATACAGCAAACTTATATAATATAATAATATATACATTAACTATATAGTATAGTATAGATAGTATAATAATTAGGCGATGCTACAGGATAGAAAGCTTAACATTTTCCAAGCCGAGCTTTAATAGACAACGAAGAAAAAGAAAATAAGAGACAAATGAAATCTTTCATATATTAAGTATTATAATTAGAACAAAAACGTTTACATAACAATAATGACACTAGTCTGCTCAATTCCTATTTAAATTAATCTATAGATACGTTCCATAATACCCTAGCAAACCTATCAAAATATACATACCCCCCTAGGTGACATAATGATACTCGTCATAACATAATATACAACAATCCTTACAGATCTGCAGTGTGAAGAAATCTTCTCGTGCTTTCACAAACTTCGTCAATGAGTTAGGAATTTAATAATAGGAAGCTATTTGGATTTAAGATATATAATGTATTCATTTTCAGTATTAATATATTCAATGTATTCGAGGTTGTTCCATAATGTATTGGAGTGTTAATTATTTTATTTTTACCACTGGAAATAGAACATAAATGAGTCATGATATATCTATAAGTGGATTAGATCACAGAATGGTACTTCAAATATAACGTCACAAATAGTATTCGCAGAGCTTCCCTATCTCGACCGTGACTATTACTTAGACTCTACTACTTTAACTATATCACTCATTACATAAATCTATACATCTAATATTATGGTATAGGATATGGAGAGTAGATATTATTTATTAATTTCGGTATGAAATGTAAACCAGAAATAAAATATAGGCTATAATTTTAATATAATTTATAATATGAATACGAATAATAAATATACTCAAAAATAAAGTTAACTCGGTATGAATTCCTAGATAGTATGTATGAGTAGCTGTATACTTGTTTATCTTATCTGAGACTAAGAATTGTATATAACGACTTAATTCGAATGAGTACAGTAAGTATACAGTACATAGGGATCGAGAGAACATAACCATGTGCAGAGGTCCCAATCTCATACTTATAATATAACTAGCCACCTTAAACCAATAAGTCTACATCTGGTTTAATCAAATGTCGTAAAATTGTCACTTTGATATGCTTCCAGGACGGAAAAAGTGAGATGTAGGAGCGAGAGTTCTGTATGATTGCTATCTGTTGTATCTTACGGTATGTAAGTCAGTTTTGCTAACTGTTTACCAGTATTATTCAACGAAAGGATATGTTATGCTTTGTGTTTTACATATGCTCTTAGCTCAGTTATGGTCCTAGTAGTCAGAGCGTTTTTATTGATCTGCGGTAGATATAAAAACTAGGCTCATAAGATATGTGATTCAAATACTGATATCAACAGGTTGGAAATGGCTAATGTAATTAAGTATTATAGGTTACCGCTGAGTTTCATTTTTATTAATTTGTTAAATTTACTATGATAAGTGAACTCCAAAAGTTATCGATGTGACTCCATGTGTGTAAGAAATAGCGTACAAAGAGCCAACTTCTTTACATTAATAACTGCACTATCTTCGGGCGACTACCTTATTCGTATTGTGTCAAAATCTAGAGTCAGGGCAGCAATGTTATGTTTGCAGTTGATTCCTATGTAACGGATGTTAGCGTTTTTGGCGTGGAGTCAATAAGCTCAGCTTTCACGACAGACTGAACGATTTATATTTCTTTGTGCTTACGTTTGATAACCATGATAATATGATTCGTCTGAACATATATACATAGGAGAAGGACGGTTTAATCGAAATAAGGTCTGTTTGTGATAGACATGATAGCATTTATTCAAGCTTTGGATTGTTAAGAATCTCAAGAGAGATGTCTTAGTGGAGTAATATAACTAATAGTGCCACGATCTTTCCGGCATAATCTTTGGCATGCCTACCAGCCCTCCGAGGCCCTCGAGACAGCCGATCCTCATAATGTTACAGAAGTGTAGTAGACCTGTTTTTGTTGTGAAACGTATATTGGATGTGCAAGAACACAGTGCTTTTAAACCGGCCCGCGTATACTATAGGGGACAAGAGAGTACTTTATGAAAGAACTTGTATTGAGAAATCCTATTTTAAGTCGCGTTCCTGCAATTGTTCAGTTATTTTTAAATACGCTTGTCTAGCGACAGAATATGATTGTAGAGCAATCTAATTTACAACACAGATATTCATCCCTCTGATGACGGAAATTTAATTACTTGAGGATCAACGACGGCTAGGCATAAACGGTTAGAGATTAGCATATGAACGATGTTTAATTTCTTACCCTAACTCAAGTGGATCGCACTCTGACGTTCATGGGCAAACTCCAGGAAATACGGTTCATCAATAGATCAATAGATCAGTTGAGACATGGGAGGGTGGAAGGTTGGTATTTAGATAGCGCTTCCATAATGGATGAGGTATGGATGGCATTGTCTTATACTCGTATGTTTAGCCTTGAATATATAATTGAGGGGTTTATAGTAAAAACTAATTGGAAAAATTTCGGGAGGCTCAAACATTTAAAAACGGTTAAATTTTTTAACTGTTTATTATACCATAGGAATGAAACGGGGTAACAATTATTTTAAAAATCGTACCTACTGCCTAAAGTGACGTTTCGTAAAAGCCCAAAATAAAACACACTGGAGTAGTTACAAAATATAATATAATCATAATGTAAAAATTAACTTACAGAGATGACTCAACATCCATAGGAGAATGGCGTACAGTTACACTGATAGTACGAGAGGCACCTAATAATAGTGGAGCGACACTAAACAAGCTCTAGCTAACTGAGTAAGGGTGGTTTTAATTCTTCTACAGAGAGCAAGTAAGGTTAATAAATTTCCCAAATGTCCTGCCACTATCTCTCCCACTGAACAGGGTCATTGATGGGGGTCTATTAGAGTACTATATAAAAAGGACGTTGGAAGGACGCCAATCCATTAACAAAGTGAGCACATTGATGTGTAAAGTACACCATTTAGAAAAGAAACCAGTCCCCATCAGCTATAAATGATGTGGGAGCATTTTTTTAACCAGAAATTGAAAAAATCTCATCTCATGATGCTACTCGATTTCAATTTCAAGAACATAGATGCCTTCTGCAGACTATATTAAGGGACATTAATCAATTGGCATTTTTTCAATTTCTCATGATGCCACTCTTTACAGTGTAAAGACAGCTAGGGATGAAAGCTCCAGTTACTTAGTAATAGTATGGAAAGAGTATTCATTGGCTCGAGATGACAAAGAGGATACGGTCTTGGAGGATTTTTTTCACTAAGTTATTGCGAAGCGCTATACCCGTTTTTAGAAGAGGGGGTGAATAATCTAGGTTTAAAAAAAGGGCTATAAGAACAGAGCTGGCACACGATGCAAGAAGAATATAGAGACAGGAGCCATCCTCTGCTTCATTAAAAAGGCGGCGGATTATCGAGGTTTTCTTGATGGAGAGATGCTCGACCGATGATTAACGGCAAGATTAAGAACCGTAAAAATGACAGACAGCGGCAGCGGCGTGTTAAAGCTTAAAGGACACAAACTGCCCCAACAGGAAAAAAGCCAAGACGACAACGAGAGCTCTGAAGAAGAAGAAGAGCCACGATAAGAGGAACAAGAAAATCTCATCCATCCGGAAAAAAATAACCCAAGGCTAGAAGGCGCCGCAAAATCTACAAAACGTATTGACTGTTAGTCACCACTTTAACCTTACTAGATGGTGGTCTTTAACCTTCGCCCTCTCGGCTTAACATGTATCTAGTGGAGCAACATATGAAGGCGTTTAGTTCAGTATTCGGCCTAGACCGCACCGACAAGATGCGATTTCCTTCACGCCTGCTGTAGTCCAGACGCTGCAAGAGCGAACTGGATCTCTTCTCTATGAACCCCACCCAGGATCAGCGTGAGTTACAGCAACTTCATCAGCATTTAACCCCACACAATTGCGATAACCAGCACTGACGTTCCTTTAGAGTTCAACATCCCAGGCACCTCAGACCAGTGCAAATTTCTTTCTAATGTATTTATATTTTAACAAAACCGAAATTTGACAAACCCCGATAGGTACAGACCTTCCTACAAGTGGACGACCACATAAGTGTATTACAGAGTCGAACTTCCTATACACTTGCTTTAGTCAGTGATGTTTACCTCAATGAAACTTCGTTCGGCACTTCAGCAGCTAGTTATCCTTATAGAAGCAACATAGAACATCTACTGAACTTTTTTGATGATGCTAACGGGTCTCATCTTGCATTCATGTGGTTTTTACAGCTCAAAGATGAGGCTACACATGTAGATAATGCGTCCTAAGTACTCAAAAAAGAACTTACGAATTCTACGGTACCTGTTAATTACAAGTATTGCTTTTAAGGAAAACTTATTCTTTCTATTCTGTAGATGCTAGAATCCGCTTATCCTGGTCAGTCCTGAAAAATTTGCACTTAAAAAAAAAAATGTAATCCTAATAGCTACAAACTACATTGTCCCGGAACCTATTCTTCAAACTGCCTAGCGGCTTTTCTCCATATGTTAGAAAGGTGAGTTATTTCCCCAAAGGTCATTGGAAATCGAGAAGGAGTCGCTTTTAACAGCCACCGCCAAGTACCCAATCAGAAGAGTAGAAACCAAGTATTTAACTTCACTCACGGTCTTTAAACATCATTAGACCAAATTTTATCAGCATGTTTCTCACATTGAAACAGCTGGAATTTATAGGGGTGCTACCATTTTAAAAAATCAACATATACATATGCCAAATTTCAACCTGAGGATCTGACATATTACAATGTAAATGGACAGCCCATACGAAACGTTTGATTATGAAATGTCATTAATGGGGTTACATAACTCTATGTTCGCGGACCTTTCCATGATTTAAATAGCCAACATGTTTCATTGCGGTCGATAGTGGTACTGGAATGAACCCTGAATGAATACGCCAAAGAATAGTAACTTTGTTATGCGTTTGATCTCAGCTCCAGATCATTTCAGCTTGGTAACGGCAAGTCATTTAAACATTTCTGAGAAAGGGGACGATTAGCCCAATCTCTCATTTTAGGCGGAAGGTCTGCAGACATCCATTACCGTCAGTCGTTATCGGACACACCCTCAATCTATTCGAAAATTGAAACAGAGCCGAAATTGCTTGTTTGAAGTTACGTAAAGATGAATGAAGAAGAAATAAAAGTTGTTTAAAAAAATGAACCTCGTTTTTTGGGGGTGTTCGCTATTAATGAAGTAGATTCGGTGAGGTTGAAGAAGGATAGCGCTTCGTGTTTCAAACACTTTCACATCGAGATGTGAACACTACCACGTCGGACACCTGGCCTCCTCCATCTACAAGGAGAGAACGGAGATCGTTTTCCTGATTGATGTCTTTAAACTTGAAATTACTGGAAAATCATTACATCATTTCCTTTTTAAATGTAACAATATAAATTATATAAAAAAAAAAACAATATCTGATCACAGAATCACAGCGCGTCTGTTTCCCGCAAACCATCGCACTCTAGTTATGGGTTATATAATGTATTATATATATACATTCCAAGATGTTCTCTCCTCATAAAAAAACACAAGATAATCTGTGTCAAATGATTTTGTATAGATAATTGTTAACTGGAAATAAGCTAACACAATAATAAAAACCTCATCTCCGTACACCACAAAAATCGACTACTCCCGTCATTAAATTGTAACTCCGACCTAACCACGACCGCACACCCGCACAAACACCCAAACACCCCCACAGGGCCAACATTACCAAACACCATGTCAACAAAACTCACGGACTCAACCCAACACCCCCACGCCAATATTCACAATACCATACCTACCAATACACACACACACAAACCACCGATTTTACTATCCTTTTTTCTTACCCTACACCTATCCCATCCCAACACTAACTACATACCTCACAAATCCCAACCTAAACCGACACATCACACGGCATACTAATCATAAACCAACACTATAAACCACATACATCAATCCTAACATAACCATACATACCAATACTAAGCAATCCACATATAACATATATCATACCTCATCACACACACCCACTAAATCTAATCACAATAACGATAACTAATACCACTCAACATAATCTATAAACAACTATTAACAACACTATAAACCATATACCCTCACACACACAAACACTCATAACCTACAAAACACCACATATCACCGTAAAATATAAGCATATCACAGCCTACCCGCAACTACATATACCAATACATCCTAGACAAACTCTAGCTGACAGCCAATGATCCCCGAGTAAAGCCGTCAATGCAGAAAACAAACACCCGCTCTACACTCCAAACCGCGACTAGCTAGTTTAATAAACAGTCGTCACCCGAGCCCCCAACGGAGAATCCAAACCACTCATCTAGGGATAGCGACCCTCTTAAACCCCGCATTCCGAAAACACCCGAGACAATCCAGCTACCTCAAGCCCGAACCGTCCAGAGGAATTAGCTCCTCACCGCAAGCACCGAACGTAACCAAGACAGCCCTACTCGAGAATATAATAATTTAAGAACGCACTTTTAAAAAAAAAAAAAAAGGCACATCAGCTATTGGGTCTATAATACGTCATATTCAAAAAGATGCTTGGTTACATCAAAAATCATTGGCATATACATGTGTCAATGATCAACACAACATCGAGATTTGTTCATAATTAAGAAACATCCATTATACACACCCCGTATAGGAAATCCACTCAAAGAATAAGAAAATACGTAGTATATATGATGACATCATGGAAAGAATGTATAAAATAGGTATATATAGAAGCGGAGAAATAGCTACAGCTAATGCAGCGTGAAGGAGAGGAAGCTGAACTAGAATATAACTTCTAGAATTATCATTAGCAAGTTCCCTGTATGGTAATGGGAGTGTTTCAGATACATGCCCCATGCCGACCAAGTGTGAGGAGAACGCAAAGATCACCGTAAGAGCCGCAAATAGCAGTGCCATACACCGAATATACAACAAAGTCCGTAAACGTCAGCCAATCATATTTACAACCAAACTAAGCAAAAGAACTCCAACCTCCTCAACCAGCCCATCCCGCTCACACCCATAACACCCAAAAACTTTCAGACTCACCGTACGCCTAGGCGAACAAGGTCTTGAGGGTAACAGCACACCAAAACTCCCCAAAAAACCTCCCAAACCCCTAGCGCAAAGACGACAGACTGCACTAAAACATACTAGTGTCATCCATCCGCATCCCATAATAAGTACAGACAGAAACAAAAAAAGAATTTTACTGACACAGCCGAGAAGCGCCATTAACTACCACTCACTCTCTCCGCCCTCGCACCGCCAACGCGGGACGTAATAATCCACAGACGAAAAGCTGGCCGAACCGCACAACATAAAATATAAAATCCATCAACTACTCAAATCACTATCTAATTATCATAATAAAAATAAAACAAATAATATAAATAAAAAAAACATACAAAAAATAATATCCCCATCAAGAAAAATCACAGTACTCAATAAATTACAGAATAAAAAACGCCCTAATAATATAAAATATTCCCTCACACTAATAATAATTATATATATAATATAATAAAAAATATATTAAAATAATACAAAAACAAAATAAAAAAATACGTCCTGTAATAAAATACATACAGAGTATCTAATAAATAATAAAAAATAATAATAAATAATAATAAATATATAATATCCAAAATTATTTATAATAAATTAAACATAAATAGAAACAATATAATAATAAAATAAAGAAACCATGAACTTTCTTAATTTCTAAACCACAAAGATAATATAATAAATAATATTATATATAATTAATATATTATAAACGAAATATTAGAAAACTTATAAGCTAAGAAAAAAAATAATAAAATAAAAAAGATGCCAAATTTTACCTAGTAAGAAATACTTGATCATTAACTCATCAAAAACTAATACCTAGAATATTCAACTAAGATACAATGATACTCCAAGATACAAGCAATAGATCAAAAAAAACTCGAAACATACACTTACAAGTACCAAGGAATAAACATATGTACATAACATAACAATAATATCTGCCATACAACCCTCAACAACTAACAAACATACTTTCAAAGACAAAAGAAATAACTTTACAACTTTTAACGCGCTAAATATCAAGATCCATTATTTTATCTCCAACTTCTCTCTCTAAACACATCTAATCTCTACTAAGTATCTTACTCTACTTCTCAATAACGTCCTACTCAATGCTCTCATTCAATTTCTCTCTATCTCATATAAGCTATTACTTTATTAATCAATCAAAAAATCTTATCACTATACATCATCATCTTCTCTCTATACTTCAATCTCCGACAATCGTCTCTCTAACCACTCCATACTCTCTCTACTATCCTTAAAACACTACTTCTCTACGTATCATGTGTACAATCTACATCTCTGTCTCTCGTGACTCTACAATATACTAAAAAGAAAAGATAAAATAATATCCACTACTGATAGAGAACAAAAATAAATAAACTCAGAACCAAAAATAAGCACAATCAAAAAATACATAAATATATCAGTAAGACCAGAAGCAAATAATTAGTGGGAAAACAACCAACAAAAACAAAAACACAAAAAACATAAAACAAAATTACTAGTAACATCAGCAAATAGAAGAAATAGAAACACTTAAGAACAACCTTTATTAAGACACATAAATAGGCATAAAGCTTAAACAGACAACGCAATTTAAAATTATTACTAATATAATTATTTAATATGATAAGTTATATTAATAACAATATCACATAAGTTAAAGTAATATATAAACATGATATCACCTGATAAATCATGTTTCACTAACATATTACATGCAATAACGCAATAACTTATTATCTTAATTTCAAAATAAAATCTTATAGAAAGTAATATTATAATATACATAGTATATTATATATAATATTATTATATATAGTGATATTTAAATACAAATAAATAAAAATGACCAACACAATTATCAACATAATTATTATATAAAGAACAATAATTAAAGTTTCATGTCAAGGTTGAAAAAAAGGAAATCTCAGCACTACTATTAAGTTAACAATAACAATTACATATATAACATATAACCTAAAAAATATAATAAATTATATATATTAAATATGATTACAGTATATACTTAATATCCCAATTATTTAAAAGAGGGGTTAACAAATATAGAAATACCCGAATATATTATAAGGCTCATTTATCAAAATCTAATTATTACCCTACCAAAGGCAAAAATAGGGAATAATAATGCAACAGGTAGGGAATAAAATCTACACTACTACTAATAGACAATAATTATACAAGTGTATATAATTGTATAAGTAGTATAAACACCATAAAAGTCAATAAAATAAGATATACTAAGAAATAAACACGCCTATAATATAAATTAATATACATATAATACACTAAATATAATAATAAAAAAAATAATCACCTTAA
>JABUQX010096237.1:2500-10000 GCA_015478945.1 Trachelipus rathkii
ATTAAAATTGAGGCCAAATTATTATTTTTCCGAGTTTTTAACATAAAAATATTCGAAATTTGATATATCAAACGAATTCGGAAAAGGAAATAAATATAATTGTTAAAATATTAATGTATTTATTTTTAATTAAATATCTTCAAGAAAATCAAACATTTTCCGAAATCTCTTTTAAAATTCTTTCGAAAATATTTATTTAATTGAATTAATATATATATATAATAATATATATATATATATATATATATATATATATATATAATTATCATATATATATATATTATATATTATATATATATATATATATATTTATATATTATTATATTATATATTATATATATTACTCTATATAATATAGGGTCACCCTAGGCACGTAAAATAATACTTTAATAAAACATCACAGATAAAATTATGAAATATAAACAAAACAAAGTAACCATTAGCTTTCGCCTAAGACAATCAAAGGCCTCTGTCCGATGGAATGACAAGAATATACAAAAATAAAAAAAGTTAAATGAAAAATATTGTTTAATTTAGTTGGCCGTCCCTCCTCTTCACATCCTTAAGGCATCCTGAATTTAGGAGTATAGAATTTTGAATAATGTCAAGGCTCACTTCGCCCGGTATTTTAATAAAATTATCAGTATTGTATATATATGACGATTCAATTATTTTCCTCTTCATAACTTGATTGATGTATTTCAATGGAGAAACGGAATTTATATTGATTTTATGGTCGTGCAGAGTTCGATGGACTGTTAAAGCTGAATTAGGAGAGTCTTTGATAAGATCATGTTTATGTTGTTTAACTCGTCTGGGTAGATCATTAGTCTCGCCGATGTAAACAGATGGACAGTCATAGCAGGGAATTTTATAAATGCATTGCGTTTGATAAGTATTAATTTTAGGGGGTTTAAAAACTTTTTTCAAGGGAATTGTATTACTTTTTATAAAGCGAATATTTTTGGGAAGATGTTCTTTTAATTGATGATTTAAATTATAAGGAATGGGAAGATAAGAAAAAGTGGTGTGAGGAATGGGAGGGTTACTATTATAGAATTTTTGTTTGGCTTTGCGAAATGCTGAATTAATGACATAAGGAGGATATTTTAGTTTGATGAAAGTAGAAAAAAGAAATTGAGTTTCTGTTGAGAGATTAGGAGGAGAGCAAACTCGAAGGGCTCTAAGATAGAGGGCAGTTAGTGTAGCTAATTTTGTGTTATATGTATGAGTCGAAAACCAATGTATATAAGAGGAGGAAGAAGTGGGTTTTCTGTAGACAGAAAAGGATAGATGTGGAGAGTTTTTCCATGAAATTAAAGTATCAAGAAAAGGTAGAGAAGAGTTAATAGGTAATTCATGTGTGAAGGAGATAGAGGGATGAATGTTATTGATATGTTGTAAAATGAAATTTATATTGATGTCATTTGGAAGTGCGCAGAACACGTCGTCCACATAACGAAGCCATGTGGCATTAGAAAGAGAAGGGTGATGAATAATGTAGTGGTGTTCAAAGAGTTCCATAAAAATATTGCTTAAAGTGGCAGATAAGGGAGAACCCATTGAGAGGCCATAAGTTTGTTTGTAAAAAGAATTGTTAAAAGTAAAGAAACTGTGATCAAGTGTGAGAGAAATAAGTTGCTTAAGAAGGGAGAAAGGATAATTTAAAGTGATGTTATGTTCTTGAATATAGTTTTCTAGTAAGTTTAGAGTAAATGGGACAGGTACGGAAGTGAAAAGGGAGGTGACGTCAAAGCTAAGAAATTGGTGTGTGGAAGGATTAAGTGTATGAATACGTTGTATGAAATCTTCTGTATTGATGAGATGGGAAGGTGAAATTTTGCCGATTAATGGTTTTAATTGAGAAGATAACCAGGAAGAAAGTTTATAAGTAGTGCAATTAGTATTGGAAATGATAGGGCGTAAGGGGTGATTAGGCTTGTGAATCTTTGGCAAGCCATAGAAGTGGGCAAGATCAGTCATGTACGCCTTATTTTTATTATAAATGTCGGGTATATTACTACTTGCGTTCAAGCAAATTTATATTATATTTTTATATATATATATATATATATATATATATATATATATTATATATATATATATCTATATATATATACTTATAATATATATATAATATATATATATATATATATATATGTAAATATAATATATATATATATATATATATATATATATAATAATATATTATTATATATATATTATATATATAATATTATATTATATATATATATAATATTATATATATATATATATATTATATATTATAATATATATTATGTATATATATATATTATATATATATATTATTATATATATAGTATATATTATATATATATATATATATATATATATATTATATATATAAATTAATATATATATATATATATATATATTATATATATATATATATATATATAATCTTATTATATATATATAATATTTATATATATATATTTAATACAACTTATTCTTCTAGAAAATCAATTATTTTCTAAAAATTTCTTTCAAAAATATTTATTTAATTTAATTAATTAAATGTATTCCTTTTTTATAATTAAAATTATTAATTAATTGAAATTATATTTAATTTTCATCCTAAGTTTTAAGACTTTCAGTGTTTTTGCCTTACATTTCTATAATTTTAGCTACGACCGGCCCGGCCCCGGCCGGCCCCGGCCCGGCCCGCCCCGGCTAAATTAGAGGCAGCCGGCCCCGGCCCCGGCAAAATTCCCGCCCCGGTCGGTCCCTAGAACCCGCACCCTCACAGTTGATATGCCAATCGTGTTACCACTAGACCAACGAGGAGCTAAATTTTACGAACTGTGAGCGTATGTTAGCAGTTCTAAATTTGTTACTGATACCGTTACTCCCCGAGTAGCACCCTGTGTGACCCTTGACCCGAGTGGGGGCGGGGAGATCTGCCAGAGGTCACTGTCAAGATTGACTTGCCTTATTCTTCTGGGAAGATAGTAATCTTTCAGAGAAAAATGGTAGATTTCCTTTTAGCTCCTCGTTGGTCTAGTGGTAACACGCTTGGCATATCAACTGCGCAGGTGCGGGTTCGAAACCCAACAAGGGGAGTTTAATTGTTCTTAACATTATATATATATATATATTATATATATATATATATATATATATATATATATATATATATATATATATATATATATATATATATATTATATAATATTATATTTTTTTTATATATAAATAATATATATATATATATGTATATTATATGTATATATATATATGTATAATATCTATATATATATTATATATATATTATATATATATATATATATATATATTATATATATATATATATATATATATATATATAATGTTATATCTTATATGTGTATATATATAAGCATATGTATATTTATATCTATTATATATATATAATTATATATATATATATATATACTATATATATATATATATAATAATATATAATATATATAATATATATATTATATATTTATATATTATATATATATATATATATAAACTGTATTTATTTGTAGCAATAATAATTTATATATTAATATTCGATATATATATATTTTATTTATATATTATATATATATATATTATATATACTATATATATTATAATAATATAAGGCATATACACTCTTTTCACCTTGCATTCCACACTCTTACTTCTATATATCATTGACTAATAGTAATTTTCACTTTCGAAGAAACTCAAACCCTTTCCCCTGCAGAAAAATCAGCAGAAGATGAAACTTATCTACAATTTCATATAGACTTAATCTTCTTTGTTCAGACTGAAGTTTAAAACACAGTCGAGTTTTTCAAAGAAGGTTATTTCTTTGGCAAGTTGAAACGTTCTACAACAGATTAAGTCTATATGAAATCTGTAGATTTAAGTTTTCATCTTCTGCTGATTTTCTGCATGGGAAAGGGGTTTGAGATTTCTTCGGAAAGTAATACTATTAGTCAATGATATATAAGGTGGAAGTGTGTCAAATCCAAAGGTGAAAGGTGTATATGTGTGTATATTTATATATATATATATATATATATATACATAAATATGAATATATATATACATATATATATATATATATATATATATATATATATATAAATATATATATATATAAAAATAAAAATGTATAATATATATATATATATATATATATATATATATATATATATATATATATATATATATATATAAATATATATATATATATATATATATATATATATATATATATATATATATATATATATATACTATATATATATATATATATATATATATATATATATATATATATATATATATATATATATATATATATATATGCATATATATATATATATATATATATATATATATATATATATATATATATATATATATATATATATATATATATATATATATATAACCTTATATATATATATATATATATATATATATATATAAATATATATATATATACATATATATATATATATATATATATATATATATATAACTATATATATATATATATATATATATATATATATATATATATATATATATATATAATATATATACTTTATATATATATATATATATATATATATATATATATATGTTAAGAACAATTAAACTCCCCTTGCTGGGTTTCGAACCCGCACCTGCGCAGTTGATATGCCAAGCGTGTTACCACTAGACCAACGAGGGCTAAAGAGGAAATCTACCATTTTTCTTTGAAAGATTACTATCTTCCCAGAAGAATAAGGCAAGTCAATCTTGACAATGACCTCTGGCAGTTCTAAATTTGTTACTGATACCGTTACTCCCCGAATCGCACGCTGTGTGACCCTTGACCCGAGTGGGTGCGGGAGGTCTGCCAGAGGTCATTGTCATGATTGACTTCCCTTATTCTTCTGGGAAGATCTTCTTCAGAAAGAAAGGTAGATTTCCTTTGCTCCCTCGTTGTGCAAATGGTAACACATTGGCATATCAACAACCAGTACGGGTTCTAAAGACCGACCGGGGCAGGAATTTTGCGGGGCCAGGGCCGGGGCCGGGCGGGTCGGGGCTGCTCTAATTTAGCCGGGGCCGGGGCCGGGGCCGGGGCCGGGGTTAGCTAAAATTAGAAATGCAAGTCAAAAACACTGAAAGTCTTAAAACTTAGGATGAAAATTAAATATAATTTCAATTAATTAATAATTTTAATTATAAAAGAGGAATACATTTAATTAATTAAATTAAATAAATATTTTTGAAAGAAATTTTTAGAAAATAATTGATTTTCTAGAAGAATAAGTTGTATTAAATATATATATATAAATATATATATATATATATATATATATATATATATATATATATATATAACAATATATATATATATATATCCAAATATATATATATATATATGCTATATATATATATATAATAATAGCAATATATAATAATAATATATATATATATATATATATATATATATATAATAATACATATATATATATGTATAATAATATAACAACATAATATAATAATAATATATATGTATAATATATATATATATATATATATAATAATAATATATGTAATAATAATAATAATATATATATATATATATATATATATATATACTATATAACTCAACTATATATATATATGTTACATATAATAATAATATATATAATATAATATAATAATAATAATAATAATATATAATAATTATAATAATATATAATAATATATATATATATATAAAAATATATATATATATATATATATAATATATATATATATATATATATATATATATATAATATAAATTTGCTTGAACGCAAGTAGTAATATACCCGACATTTATAATAAAAATAAGACGTACATGACTGATCTTGCCCACTTCTATGGCTTGCCAAAGATTCACAAGCCTAATCACCCCTTACGCCCTATCATTTCCAATACTAATTGCACTACTTATAAACTTTCTTCCTGGTTATCTTCTCAATTAAAACCATTAATCGGCAAAATTTCACCTTCCCATCTCATCAATACAGAAGATTTCATACAACGTATTCATACACTTAATCCTTCCACACACCAAT
Source organism: Trachelipus rathkii (assembly GCA_015478945.1). Lineage (NCBI taxonomy): Eukaryota > Metazoa > Arthropoda > Malacostraca > Isopoda > Trachelipodidae > Trachelipus > Trachelipus rathkii. Next base: position 8,626 of record JABUQX010096237.1, read on the forward strand.
TTCTTAGCTTTGACGTCACCTCCCTTTTCACTTCCGTACCTGTCCCATTTACTCTAAACTTACTAGAAAACTATATTCAAGAACATAACATCACTTTAAATTATCCTTTCTCCCTTCTTAAGCAACTTATTTCTCTCACACTTGATCACAGTTTCTTTACTTTTAACAATTCTTTTTACAAACAAACTTATGGCCTGTCAATGGGTTCTCCCTTATCTGCCACTTTAAGCAATATTTTCATGGAACTCTTTGAACACCACTACATTATTCATCACCCTTCTCTTTCTAATGCCACATGGCTTCGTTATGTGGACGACGTGTTCTGCGCACTTCCAAATGACATCAATATAAATTTCATTTTACAACATATCAATAACATTCATCCCTCTATCTCCTTCACACATGAATTACCTATTAACTCTTCTCTACCTTTTCTTGATACTTTAATTTCATGGAAAAACTCTCCACATCTATCCTTTTCTGTCTACAGAAAACCCACTTCTTCCTCCTCTTATATACATTGGTTTTCGACTCATACATATAACACAAAATTAGCTACACTAACTGCCCTCTATCTTAGAGCCCTTCGAGTTTGCTCTCCTCCTAATCTCTCAACAGAAACTCAATTTCTTTTTTCTACTTTCATCAAACTAAAATATCCTCCTTATGTCATTAATTCAGCATTTCGCAAAGCCAAACAAAAATTCTATAATAGTAACCCTCCCATTCCTCACACCACTTTTTCTTATCTTCCCATTCCTTATAATTTAAATCATCAATTAAAAGAACATCTTCCCAAAAATATTCGCTTTATAAAAAGTAATACAATTCCCTTGAAAAAAGTTTTTAAACCCCCTAAAATTAATACTTATCAAACGCAATGCATTTATAAAATTCCCTGCTATGACTGTCCATCTGTTTACATCGGCGAGACTAATGATCTACCCAGACGAGTTAAACAACATAAACATGATCTTATCAAAGACTCTCCTAATTCAGCTTTAACAGTCCATCGAACTCTGCACGACCATAAAATCAATATAAATTCCGTTTCTCCATTGAAATACATCAATCAAGTTATGAAGAGGAAAATAATTGAATCGTCATATATATATACAATACTGATAATTTTATTAAAATACCGGGCGAAGTGAGCCTTGACATTATTCAAAATTCTATACTCCTAAATTCAGGATGCCTTAAGGATGTGAAGAGGAGGGACGGCCAACTAAATTAAACAATATTTTTCATTTAACTTTTTTTATTTTTGTATATTCTTGTCATTCCATCGGACAGAGGCCTTTGATTGTCTTAGGCGAAAGCTAATGGTTACTTTGTTTTGTTTATATTTCATAATTTTATCTGTGATGTTTTA
>JABUQX010096237.1:15000-17500 GCA_015478945.1 Trachelipus rathkii
TTAATTATTATTATTAATATTATTATTATTATCATTATTATTATTATTATTATTATTATTATTATTATTATTATTATTATTTGCTTTATATAAATTCATATATTATTATATATTATGTAAAGTTTATATTAAGACAAGACAATTTTCAGGTGACAGGATAAGAAAACTTTTTATTAACAATGACTTTATTGAAATATAATACTTTATTTAACATAAACGGGCTATAAGGTTTGACATAAATCGGTAGCGTAGTACTTTCATGTAAGTTTAGGTACAATATGACACGTGACCTCAATTGAGCGGACTAGATGGTAACCTCGGAGTTAGCGTGAATAGGTTCAACACACAGGCTCAGCAAAGTTCAAGAACCTAAAACTAAGGACTTAACAACATTAATTAGATATAAAAATACGGTATAGGAACTGATAATAAATACGGGAAGGGACCTAACACCAGCAACCACTGCGTGTATAGGTTTGGAACTCAGAATGAGTTGGGAACCAGCAACCACTGCGTTCGGGGACCTATCACCAGCAACCACTGCGTGAGTAGGGGTTGAACTCCAGCAACCACTGCGAGTCCTGGAACTCCAAATGAGTTGGGGACCAGCAACCACTGCGTCCGGGGGAAGGCAGAAGGCCTGATAGCCGAAGCTATCTAATGGGACCTATCACCAGCAACCACTGCGTGAGTAGGGGTTGAACTCCAGCAACCACTGCGAGTCCTGGAACTCCAAATGAGTTGGGGACCAGCAACCACTGCGTCCGGGGGAAGGCAGAAGGCCTGATAGCAGAAGCTACCTAATGAGATCTATCACCAGCAACCACTGCGTGAGTAGGGGTTGAACTCCAGCAACCACTGCGAGTCCTGGAACTCCAATGAGTTTGTCGCTCTAAGGTAGCTTAGCTACAATTGCCTTTGTGAGAGAGCTTTGCTTTCTGAAATCCTCAAATCTCGTGCCTCTTATATTCGTCAAAGAAGTTTGAACAAGTAAATTACGAACTAAAATGAAACGATTCTTAAACATTATTCATATAATCTAAAGAAATTAATTTTATTGAAATAAGTCAAAATTATTCGTACTTCCTTGAAAATAAAGGGTAACTAATTTATATTTAATAGCTAAGAAAAATGCATTTATTTACAAACCCAAAAGAAACGTTTAAACGCCTAATATTATTCTTATCATTAATATTCCTTTATGGACGACAAAACTGAACTAATTACTACTAATTATATCTTAAAACTAATTATCGAAGCCTTGGAAAACTTTAAAAACCATTCATTAGAGATAAATCAAAATGATGCTTTGATGACGTCCAACGCTTTGTTGACGTCACAATCTTAAATTCTTCAAGGGCTTATTAAATTAATTTTAAACACTTAAAGTAACCTAATAATATTATTACACATTATATATAAATATATTTATTAACTAAATAATCTTTTATTGTCCATTTTTTTAATTAAGTAAAATAAAACAATTATTCAAATACGCAATATTTTAGGAAGGCAAATCGTCGTTCAAATCTTTATCATTGCGAAGTTCAAAAATATTTAAATGTATTCTTTCTAATATTCTAATTTGTATATACATTTATTTACAATATATATTCAAATAAAGTCACTGTATTTTAATTATAAATAATAAAATAGAATCTTTTATAGAAACATCTTAAAACTTCGTTACATGGGTAACTTAAATAATAAAACAGCGTCAATATTTGTACATAAAATGATAATATAATAGTTATACTAAAAGTCTAAATTTAAGGGTAACTTCTATAATCTGTTCTTTTATAAAGGAAGTTGGAATGAAAAAAGTAAAAATCTTACAATTATTATTATTATTATTATTATTATTATTATTATTATTATTATTATTATTATTATTATTATTATTATTATTATTATTATTATTATTATTATTATTATTATTATTATTATCATTATTATTATTATTATTATTATTATTATTATTATTATTATTTTATTATTATTATTATTATTATTATTATTATTATTATTATTATTATTTTATTATTATTATTATTATTATTATTATTATTATTATTATTATTATTATTATTATTATTATTATTATTATTATTATTATTATTATCATTATTATTATTATTATTATTATTATTATTATTATTATTATTATTATTATTATTATTATTATTATTATTATTATTATTATTTTATTATTATTATTATTATTATTATTATTATTTTATTATTTTTACTATTATTATTATTATTATTATTATTATTATTATTATTATTATTATTATTATTATTATTATTATTATTATTATTATTATTATTATTATTATTATTATTATTATTATTATTATTATTATTATTATTGTGGTTGTTATTATTATTATTATTATTATTATTATTACTATTATTATTATTATTATTGTTATTATTATTATTATTATTATTATTATTATTATTATTATTATTATTATTATTATTATTATTATTATTA
>JABUQX010096238.1:0-27500 GCA_015478945.1 Trachelipus rathkii
CCAAAACGCACGCGCTTCTTTTTTTGACTTATTAACATGGTGGCATCACACTCGTTCCATTCCACCACTCATCTGGAACAATTCTTACTTCACTTAATGCACATCCACATACTTCCTTTGCCACTGCTAACAGAAATAATTGTTTTTGGAACTATCGCTTCTTCGTATTGCGTTCTGTCTAGGAGTCCTTCTACCCGAATAGTATTTTAGAATAGATTCCGTCTTAATTATATTGTATCCAATGCAACTAGTCGCGTTAATAGTTCACAAGATATCCCCCAAAAAGCTCTTGAAAATTTCCCTCGAAATAATCATATTGCACGAGACGAATCCCGCCTAATAGCTTTTTAGAACAACATGAGATCTTAATCCCCGTCATATTAATCCTTTCCACTCTTAGCAAACCTTCCAGACGACTCGTATACTTCTATATACCCTATATTCTAGAGCCCAACAACTCTCATACATCCATGCGTCCGTCCACTCGAGTTTTCAGATCCCAACCTTACCTCCCATCTACAGATAGTCCCGAAAGCCACCCGTGACAGCCTTTCAATGTTCTTTTCTCTTTCCTTCCACTATGCCACGGGCTCTACTGTATCCTAATCACTTATGTCTGCTATCCTTGACTCCCAAAAATTATAAGTATACTTAACCTAACCTGAACTAATATTATCTCTAGGGAGGATAAACTAAAATATCCACCATACTATTCATAAAACCACACTACATCATCAGTACCATATCAATTAACTAATCCAAACTCGACGAGACAAATACAAGTATTCAATAAAGATGACCATCACTATATCATGCACCTAAATCTAAGCCTAAATAAATAAATCAAATATCAAATAACTATATAACTTATATTCAATATCATATATAATACATAACCCTTAGAATAATTCCCCCTTACAATTCCCCTACCACTCTCCTCCCACATCCATCTAGCATTAGCTATAGAATCAATCCACCCAACATAGCTAGACTTATATGCATACTTCTAATACTTCGAGCAGCATGGCACCTACATATGAGAAGATCGACAGTACTTGCATGTATAGACTAGTCTAGCTTACCCAAGGAAACAACAATTCACTTATACAACCATAAGCGAACTCACACTCGTACTTACCCTCTATGCATGAAGTAAATGAACACAAACATCCCCAACCGTAGATCGGCTTTGACCGCTTCCAAACTAAAATATAATAACTCGAAATTTTATATACTGCCACTATACACCCCGAGATACCAAACCTGTCATATTATTAGTAATATATTACTAAGTATTCATCATACCTTATTTATATATTAATTATCATACATCTAATATACTTCAATATATTCATATTCAGTTTCCCCCAAAAATAATCATACTCTAATAATTATATCTGTAAGCTTATAATACTATACTCTCAACTACCCAATTCTATATAATATAATTTCTAATATTTAAAGCCACCTAAACCTCTCATGCCCCATGATTGGTCAGCTCTCAATATCCTACCACCCAGTAGAGATTCAATATTTGTCATAGGCGATAATTCAGTTCATACAATCCAGTTCCTAATCATGTCTTATCCTAAAGTGCTAATAGGTGAGCAAGATAATTAGTATTTACCGAGACTCTGGATTATGCAAAATCTACTCTTATCACCAATACCCTCAACCTTTGCATTGGATGTTCATAGCAACCCACTTAGGATTAGCGTTGGAAATACAAGAATGCGAATGCATTCACATTCCTTCAATATCAAATGACACTGACAGAGAAGTTATTGTAATTATTGTATGTGAGTTAAAATAGCAGACTTCTGCTTCAATATCATACAGACTAGATATAAGGTTATTTTGCTGGTACTGAGATTAGTACCAAATCATTATATCCTCATAAAGTCTAAGTCCTAAACATAAGATTCAACTTATAGAAAATCTCTCTCTAAAACAGACAGCAAATCATTTTGATGTTCTCGACTCCAAGCGTCGAGCGCTCAATTCCTCATACAGCGATTCCCCTACCCACTCACCCAGCACCAGGGAAGGGGCAGGGGGGGGGGGAATCGCTAAAGAAAACCCAAGACACCCACACGACACCAAAAAAAAACAACAACCTTTAATTGACTTGACATCAACCAAATAACTGCTTCAAATGCTTCTATAATTATTCCCATCCGTATTTATTATCTTGTAATAGATACCTATCAATTGTTTCAGATCTAAACAGTCTAATAGTACAAATTCAAAATATTTAGCTAGTAATCTCTTATATATACTATAAATAGATATTAATCGCAATTCATAACCTGCTATATCATTCCATCTATTTACTTCATACGTTATCATATAAAAATTTCTAAATTTAATAAAATTGATGTTATTAAAAATATGATCAGACATTTTGTACATCTAGCTTCATTGACAGACTCTCTAACGCCACTCACACTCGGCAAGAATCAAAAAATGCTCACCCAACGCTCCACTTAAGAATTGTTATTCATCAATAATTTAATTCTGTTAAAAATAAATCTGCTCAATAAACCACATCTTCTCGTCAGTTTTTACGATCACTTTATATTAAGATTATAGAAATTCTCTCATTGACATTTTATGCAAAGTGTTGTCACACCGAACCAATTTAGAACGAGCGCGCGAAAATGCACAGCGTCTATCCTTTCGATAAATATTACCTCTTTCATGAATAATATAACCCTATCTTACTTCGTATAATATTAAGATCACCATATTACATAAAAAGTTTCTTCATTTCACCTCATATCTAATTTATAAGCATCTAATTCCATATTCATGTCAATGACATATATATAATAGTTTAGAAGGCTTGTAGGACTGATTTTAGCAAGTGTTTTAAGATAACATGACATTGAGATATTATCCCTCAAACCTTTCTACTTGCGAGCCCTATTTGACTCTCATCCATACACAAGACGGTTGAGCAGGGAAGTCTTTAAAGTTCAATAAATGTTACCCGAGCTAGGGAATTATAATATTGAAGTAGATAATATAATGTTATTTGAGTAGTTAGTATTATAATTATATAGATACTATATAATATGTATATTATATATATTATATCTATAATATTAAATAGAAAAACTTTAGTAATGGAGATAACGTTGCTACATTTAATAGAAATTTTATTCAATACATACATAATAATAAAAGCAGATATTAATATAGATATGATATGAATGAGGTTATAATAGTTAGTAATTAAGCATATTAGAATGGTGAGTATAACATAATTGATTATAACTAATAGAATATTATTATAGTATAATTATATAGATACTGAGTTTGACAGTATATATTAGTTATAATATATAATATATATAGGGAATTATATATATAATATAGATGATATTAAGATCTGAATAGTATATAATTTATATAATATAATAAGTAAGGCGTGAATATTATATATAATAAAGATGATATGTTATATATACTATTATAGAGCTCATAAGTATAGTATTATATACGGATATCCATAATACTAATATATACTTAATTACATTATCACCATCACTTGAAACCTGAAGATCAATATGCGTACAGACTTTATTATCTAGTGCCACACTTTTTTTTTATCTAGTGCAATCACACTATGATAGGAAAGACACTCAAGGATTATACTTCTGAGCACGAGATTTGGGGAGAGTAGCTTCAGATTGACACAGTTGTTTTAAGTGAAGTGTCCAAAGACAGAAAGTTTGCAGGGTCTTGTTACATTTTCAAAGGCTTACATGGCAGATGATGAATTCATGAAAAGAGTGATAAAAGCAAATTAAAAAGAAAAGTAAGATGAATTATTTCTTATAATTAAGAGTTAACTTTATACATTTGCAACAGACGGGGGTTAACAGATGGTGAGTATATGTTTATAAAATTCAAAATATAAATATTTGATTATTGTTTAGTGAGTGGCTTATAAAGAATTTAAATTAATATAGCTATAATATTTAAAGGTTAATTATCTCCATATCATACTATATTTGATTTAAAAACTCTATGACTTTATGCTAATTAGTGTTTACATTCTACATCTTGGGTATAATAATTTTTAGTTAGAATTTTTCTCGATATATAGAAAATAATTTATAATTAATATCTCTCGGCAAAATTCCGGTAAACGTAGTGTAAAAAATATGTAAATAAATAGTATTAATAGAAAAAGCACCCAAACAACATATAAATCTATTTTACTTCGAAGATTGCTGAAAACTAATGAAACACCTCCAGAAGTTACGCTAGGCAATAATTCTCTTCTAAAGGTATACATACAATCCGATCATACAATAAAAATTCACATTTGAATGAGCACAAAAATTCTAATCTAGTTCCCCACCTCATGGAAATCTAATTTTTTGATCTCTCACTGTTTTTAAATACTTACGGGTACGATTATTATTCAAAGAAAAATATAATATAAGTTGTTAGAGAGCTTAAATGAATGAATATATCAGTAATTAAAAATTGTGCGAAAAAGAATTAATGAAGGTCATCGGAGAGAAACTATCCCGAGTATACCTGTTAAGAAGATTATTTAGATAAATAGATAAAAAAAGTGTATAATGATCTCGTATATAGAACCTAACGATTAATGGAAAAATTCAGATATGTAACTGTAAGATCCAGAAAAGAAGAAAATATTATTTAGCGCGTCCAAGTGTTGACGTGAGCCGCAACTAATAACTACATACTATCTAATAAGTAAACTAATAAAGAAACTTCTATTATAGTAATAAACCAAGAGTTCTGATAAACGATCAATTATGTATTATTAATGTATAAGATATAGCAAAGATTTGTATAAAGAAATATAGTGAGAGAAGAAATATAAAATAGGAAATATATAGACCAAGACCGAGATGATGGGTAAGTATTATATAAATAAGCGAAGTACGACATAAAGGTGATATAATAAGTAGATAATGTACTAGAAATCGAAGAACATTGTTATAACTATATCTCTATTATATTATTATTATGTAGAATTCTTTGATTTAATAAAAAATACAGTGGGAATAACGAAAAGTGTTTCAACGAAAAAAATACCAAAAGCAAAAATAAAATAAGAAGTATAAGAGCAAGATCACTGCCTAACTTATAAAAAATATGGAACACGAAAAAAATATAACTCAACTGATAAAATTAATCAAGTTGAAATTTACCTGGTCAATAAAACATCTTCAAATGATTGTAACATCTCACCAGAGTCTGAGTCTACACACAGATCCTTCGAAATCCCACCTACACAACATCAGAGTTTTTTAACTGCGGAAAAACCCAACCATAATATATTGGACCAGGGGAGATCGACCCCTAACAAAAAAAATTGAACTACAACATTACGACCGTATTATAGTACTATACTTCTTCTACTATCTTGCCAAAGAATCTTACAAACAAATTTCTATTGATGTAAACAAATACAACATGAAATCTCTTTATTTAGTTAATTGCTATAAAAACATAAAATTCCGTAAAACCCGATAAAATAAGCAAGCATTACAATAGCCACTAGAGTATAAATAATAATTAATCTCCCAAAAAATTCAGCCCGATAACATTGAAACGCCACAGGATAATAGCCACCCCATAGAACCTTTAAGAGGATATATGGCCTTGAAGACGGAATAATGTTACGTAAAGTAATGAAAATAGGCCGAAAAATACAGAATAATGAGGTGTGTCGGTCAAATTAGTAGAAAATAAACCAGGGGTTTTACATCATTTCTTGATTTCTTTTGGGTCAAATGCCTATATATGCACATCCGTAATGTGTCAAGTTTTATAAGGGTATAACTAGGGATTGAACTATTGTACATTTTTCCAACAAACTGAATGGTACATACTTATAAATATATTCATTGAAGTATAATTCACCCAAATTTCTATGAGGTGTTATATGCTTAATGCCAGAAGGACTGTCAATTGGATGCTAGTGTATAAAAATATGAGAGTCAGTAGTATATAACAGAGCCCTATTTTTACTTTCAAGATTCTTTGATAGTAATGCCGTTTGTTAGCCTATTTGTGTAATTTTCGTATTCTAAATCAATTTTATTAAAAATCTACACGAAGAGTAACGAAAAATACTGAGTATCCTAATTGTGTCTTAAGTTCTTATGGATTACTATCCATTGAGAGAGAGATATAAGTAAAATGTATGAAATGTTGTCTTTATGATTTGAAATCCTGTGAGTCCTATTACCATATGTAAAATTATTACCGCGAAGTTTGAATAAAGTTGAACACTATTCTTACATAAGTGTTAATAACCACCAAGAGAATTATTTCTTCATAATGTTCTCGGTTTTCAGCGAATTATTTCTTCGGCAAGTTGTTCGCTAGATTGTATTGGGAGGACACCGCCCAAGAAAGATACCATCATAACCCAAACTCCTCGATCTATCTATTCCTCCCAACTTTACGAATGCCCAGATTGAGACATAGCTGCATAGCAAGTCCTAGAAGTCGCAATAAGATATTATGGAAGAGAGTAAGCACAGAGTAACCGTGATTAAGTACAATTTGCCGGTGCGAAGCGAGCAAACTGAATGGTCGACAATTGATTGATATGTTATTTGATATCGGTAATGATGGAACTGAACAGACACGATGACAAATAGTCCCATATGTTGTACTATTCAGAGTGGATAGATATTAAATGGATGAAAGTTTTTACGAAAATGAATCTGTGCTAAGATACACCCCAATCCAAGGAAAGAGAATATAGTGCTGTGATGCGCTTTCGACTGCAAAGCGGCAAATTACCAGCTGTAGAATTAAGCTTGTAGCCAATCTCCGGCAGCGCAGAGGGCGAATGGGCAATGAATGATCGTTCCCAGTTTTAGTCAAATTGAATACCTCCGTTTTATAGATGATAGTCATTAGTATAATGAATCTTCCCTGAGCCCATTTGAAGTATAGTGCATATGTGCCTACTCCGAAAACCCAAAAGCTGGAGCGAGGTAGTATAAAAGTTAAAATACTATGAAAACCAAATGTAAATATCGGCGTTCAGACTTAATGATATGAATTAATGAGAGCACAAAGTAAGGCAACATGGTAACAAGAAAAGCGTAAAAGTTTATATAAAATGCTTTGACAGCTTTCAACAGCCAGGAGAATGTTAGAGAAATTGACCGAGGATTTTTTTGGGTTTACAGATAAGAGTTTGAGAAAGATGAGTTTTTAAAGATGTTCCGGGATGATGACAACCCTTGACTGAAGGACCAGAAAAAAAAGAGTACACATTGTTGAAGGGACATGATAGAACTGAATCGACCAGCCCGATTTCTTGAAAAAAGTAGAATAAAGGCGTCAACGTTTTGCGAAAAAAGAAGATAAAGTAGAGATATGGCCTAATATCCGATCATACTAAGTGGGCAAAATTAATCACACACAATGCAATGGGTATGTATGGGGTTGTTTGATGCAGAACACGGTGATTGAAAAGAAAAGACACTGGATTGCGATATGTTCTCGAAAGCGTTTAGTGACAGGAGACCGTAAAAGTATTTCCACACACGAATTGAACGACGTTGCGCTCGAAGCTTAACAGCCCAAGTTCTCTTTCTTCTAAAAGTAAACGTCGTATGATTCGTCACTTCGTCCCCCTTCAGTCCAAAGTACACCCATGCGCACCCAAAAACGATCAAGAACAACCAAACACAATAATGTTGTATATAATATATAGCAGAAGAACCCAAAAATGAGATAGTTGAATCAACTCAGCCTTTGCAAGAAGGATCGAAAAATGTGTTTGTGTAATATTATGTGTAATTATTTAGTTTACATACCAGAGATTGCGCTCTCCCAGTCGAAATAAAGCGACACTAGATTGTATCTGCTCAGATTTTAATGTCCCACACGACCATGGGAAGTACACGTATGTTTCTGAATAACAAAAAAGCCCCTAGTCGATAATCGATACCTCCTGATGGTAAATAGCCATCTAATGCCCTAACCCTCAAGAACTTCTGATAGTAAGCCAACTTAAAGGCACAAAACTTGTTTACTTTCAGCAACTTCCTCTCCTTCATCACTTACGCTCTAGCCGCGCTTGGGGCTGATTCTATTGTCATTTTGAACAAGCTGTTGCCGTATGCGTTAATTAGTCAAGCCGGCATCTAGACATTAGCTCAGGCATATCGTGCTTTTGAGTCAACATGCGAGTGCCTGCAGACGTATGCGAAGTTGAACTATGTCGTCAGACGCTAATTTATAGTGAACTGAGTTCACAATCCTCATCCAACCACACTAGATGTTATACTCACCCGGACATACTAGGGCACTATTCTAATGGAAGATGCACCACTCAACATATCCATTTATGAAGGGATATTTTCCTACAACGAGCTATATCCTTAATGCTCAACAGACTGACTTCGACTTCTCGAGCCGAACTAAGGAAACTGGTACTATGATTAGTTTGAGTAAGTAACTTTCATGCGATTCTTTCAAGATTATCCCTATGTATGTATAACCATCTGATTTCATCGTGCGACCAGCCGAAAAGACCGAGTTCCTGTATAAGAAGTAGATTGCCTGTGAAATGTGCAAAAGTATGCCGCAAGTTCCATTATTACCAGTAGTTATAATTAGGTGCTAACATTATTAAAATAATAATTCACTATACATTTAAAAAATTCTGTCTGACAGTATAGATTGAGATTTGAGACAGGTTGTCTTATAACGGTATGAGGACTGCTAGAATAGATTTGTCCAGAAATACGTTAGAGGTTCTGATCAGTATGCAGGAAGCTGTGAATTTTGATCTTTAATGGCAAGAATCGCTTTGGCGTGACCAACGGTGAGATGGCCATGGGCGACGAGGATTCGCACATACTTGTGAGACGCTCACAAATAGCTTACTTTACCGACGAATGCATCTTAGTACGAGAATCTGAGCTAGAGATACCCGCATAATTCTCATTAGAAGTAGGAGAAGCCTCAGTTCACCATAACGTAGGAACTTAAGTAGCTACAGGCCAAGGGATATGAGTCTCTTAAATTTAACCTGGCTTCCAGCCTCAAACTGACTGACATGTGCACTCTAAATACTGTTCAACTCTTGTAATGACAGGTCATTTTCCTCACTTAAAGTAGAAGTTTGCCATTCACTCTAGGTGACGAACGATCAGTTTGTTAGTATAGCTGCCGCAGAGAAGCGGAATCCGTATTGTTTTTTTAACATACTCTTTGCACAACATCAACGGTCCTCTGTATATAGGCTTTACTGACTCATCTTTATTCTGCGACAGTGTCTAAGTGAATAGTTGCCGAAAGTGTTAGAATGAAAGGTTGTTGCAACGGTGGACGTCTAGTAGCAATTTCACTAGAATGCAGTTACGACTTGAAAGTACCTGTTATCTCGCTCTACCTATAATATTGTTGGACATGTGAGCAATTAGAGCTTGGAAATATAATGAACTTCCTACGCATGTAAATATCATCGAACGTAAGCCAACGACCGGACATGTCCTGATGTCCCGTGCGTCTGAGTCTAGGAACCGAAAAACCCCATAATACTTATTTGTCAGGTGTTATCAGCCAGAACTATGCGTCATGATAGGTAGGGGATCTCAGTATACACGATTAGCAAGTAAATCTAATGTAGGGTACTTTCGGAAAAACGTTTGGCTAGTGTTTGTTACCAATGCTGTTTATTATATTCGAAATAGTAACAAGAGGAATGAGTATTTATACATTTCCAGTTTGTTTCTATGTAGATTGGAGCCAGTAGCGAGCATGACAAGTTAAAGTGATCCCACTCGTAGGTCTTTTGGCTCATCATGGGGAAAGTAATTAAATCTCCGTAAATGGGAAGTGCCCTGAAAGAGAGAAGTGTTTGATCCACTGTGCCTAAGAAGATGAGTTGTTACATATGTTGCAAACTCCTTTGCTTAGGTAATCGCCAGCATCAAATAAAAAAGTATCAAAGGAATGTATGTGAAACCCCCTGTGTTACGGTAAATACAATTAGTGATATTGAACCTTTTGAGCTAGCTGATGAATTTGCATTGTGTTTCGTTGCCCGAAAGGATCAGTTACTACTAACTGCTAACCAGTTGTAGGGTACATTGTGAGTGAGAAATGATGGATTCACACTAAAGTAACATTGCATATGCGCATTGTAACCGATGAAGAATACCCCTAGCTGTGTAAGTTGCTGCAGCTAGGCAGAAAGATTTCAGTTATGCTTCTCAACATGTTGCGGATGAACAATTACCGCTCAAACCCTGCCGCGACATAGATTTGCCGTCCATTATCACTCCCAACATCTTCGGTTTACATACACACATTGCCAAAAAACTTCCCTTACTACCCTAGCCACATTCACAACTGTATCTGATATAATGTACCCGGGTTTTTCTAGACCGTCAGGAGCGTTTTGAGCAAATAATGTTTGATATTATTGCGGGAAGTTTAAACTATGATGGAGCCAAACAACAAACTTCTTCTATATATACGCCTTGCAACTACCAATGAGTTATGCAGATGAGATATATTCAACGTTAGTCGAGAATGTACGTATGAATGAGGTAAAAAATCAATTGGACTAGTAGAAGAGTTTGTGGCTTATAAATATCGACGTGCATAGAGCAAACTTTATGTCTCCTGTATGGTATTTTGAATTTTGAAAGCAGAAGTTTGTGAAACCTAGATTGGGGTTGCCTGGAGGGTGTTATGTGTGAGAAAGAAGGATAGTTATAAAGGTTTGCAACTTTAATCGGATAAGGATGAAGTAACTGAGAAAAGGTCGTTAATGTGAAGAAGATGAGAGAAAAAGTTTTGAGGACCTATGTTGTGAAAAAGATTATGTCTAATGGGTAGTATGTGTTGAAAGTAGAATGATGATTCATAGAATGAGTTTAGGCCCATCAAGCCAGTTGAGGCCTGGAGAGAACCCCCAGGTTATTAAAATATCCATCCTGTGTATAATTCTTGGGATATGAGTGACTTATGAAATGAGAATGGGACTATAGTGGATTATTTGTGGTTAAAGGGAAAGAGTTAGTGTTGGTGGAAAGAACAGAAGAAGAAGCGTTAAAAGAAAAAATTTCCTCATTAATAATAATTAATGATTCAAAGAAAGTATAATTGATGAAAGTATTTTTCAGATTTTGTCAAAATGGGTGTAATGAACAGAGTGTAAGAAAAAGTACTTACACTGTGTGCAAGTTTCCATTGGATGAAAGTGAGTGTGTGTTGGCAGGATTGAGAAATATCAGGGATAGGAGTGTGCATATGGAAGTGGATGATTTGAGTAAATTCTGTGTGGAATTGGATGAGGTTGTGAATGTTATAAAGGCGAATGCAAGAATGCGAGAGATTGATAAAGAGATTGCCGAGATGTCTGTGCGGTTACCTAGGAAAGGAAGTGTGAATGAAGTAGGGGAGGTAAGTGATGAAGGAGAGGAAGGTGCTGAAAGTAAACAAAGTGAACAAGTGATAGAGTTTGAGAGGCTGTGTACTAGGCAGTAGAGTTTTTAAAGAAGTATGATTGGGTGAAATGACAATGCGTAAGAGCATAGATTGTTGGGTAAATATGATACAAACTTAGGTGGGAGGGATGTGGTGAGCAGCCCTTAGTGGTAGTTTTTTTGGTTATTTTGTATCATATTTTGGGTATTTTTTAATTATGTCATGTATGAGGGTGTTATGAAGGGGGAGAATAATTGTGTTTTAGTGAGTGATGGGTGTTCTGACGACGACGTCAGTAGTGAGTAGTTTGATTTCATTTCAGTTCTTTTACCTTGGTCTTTTTAGTTTCACGGCATCCATCACTCTTTCATTTTTTTGTTCTGAGTGAAAGTGAATGATTGTAGATGATTGTTGATTGATTGATTTTTCATGTATTTATTTATTTCTTTCCATAGGAATTATTTAATTTACAAAGTAATATTGGAGGATTGATGTATGGGATCCTGTATTTTATGGACAGTGGATCTTTAATGATATAGATGATAGATGGTATGGTGGCAAGCGTATGGTGATCTTTCTTGTGGATTTGGGATCCTTCTATGGTAAGAATAATAATTATTTGTCGTATTATTGTTTTAATGGTTAATTGAATTAATGATTAATATCATGCCTATCATTGTTATTATTTTTATTGGTATTGTCTCTTGTTTTTATTATAGGTATTATAAAGAAGTCGATTTTTGTTTTTCTTTTAGAATCACAGTATTGGTCTGGTATTCTGGTAGTGGTGTGGTAACCTCACAGTGACGGTTCATAGTGGTCATCAGTGTTCTATTGTAGAGAAAAAAAAAACTGGACAATCAACATTGCCCAGTAGGATTGAAAGAATTCTGCATGACCCATGACTTTAATTAATTTAAATTGTTTTATATTACTTAATTAAATAATTCCACTTAACTTGTTAATAATCTGATTTAGTACATGAGGTTCTTTTAATAATTTCTATAAGAGTCATTAATCATTAAGTAATATATTATGTACCTTATTATTTACATATTACAATTAAATTTTCTACTATATTATTGTCATTATTGTTAGGATTTTTTTTTCTATGCAGTTCAGTCTTTTTTGCGGGGCCAAAAATTTTTTCCTTGGCGATTCTCCAAGTGGTATCTGTAGTACAGCTGCTGAAAAATTTGGTACCGTACTAAGGTACTGTCAATTAACCTAAATTGGTGTGGGCTTTACACCTAACAAACATAATTAGTGGTACTAATACCTGCGATTTGAGAATTTGGAAATATCAAAATAAATATATTTGAAATAAAAATTGAAAAAGACAAGATTGAAATTTGAAATAATAAATTAAAAATTGAACAAATAAAGATATGGAAAATTTAAAAGTGGCCTCGGGTAGTTGTTATAAAATCTTTATGGTGACATCAAATGGCAACTACACTAAATTAAAAAAAAAAAGTACTATTTCAAGGTATCACTGATGAAATAAAATAAAATTGGAAACCACAAACTGAAATTAAAGAATTGAAAGTAAAACTTGTTGTAAGAATCAACCTAACATTTAAGTTTGGAGCTACCATAAAACATTGTGGGAAAAACTTGAAATAAATGTACCATAAGGTGTGAAAAGTGAAATTAAGACATAAAATTGAAAATAAAGGGTGCCATATGTGATAAAATTAAAACGTGAAAACCCATATTTCATAATTGACAATTTACGCATAGTTTGTTTTTTATTATTATTGAATGGAATTATATATTATATCTTTTATAAATTCAATAGTTGTAGTTATAAGGTTGGTATAATATGGTAATCATTGTAATACCTGTGTGAACTATATCTGAGATATTGATATTGAATAACGTGTGCATTCGTATGGAACTGATGTAGTGGATCGTCGTGTAGGTGGTATCGGAATACCGTGTTTTTTTTTGTAATTATTAAGATTGGTAGAGGGATACTATATTTTTTTTGTGTATAAATTAAGTTGTATGCGTTTTTTCTTTGTTATCCCCTCATTATCCTGATAAAAGACAACTCCATTCTTTTTTAATTCAGATTATGTAGCATCAAGATTTATTTTAACATAAAATTCTCGATAGTGGTGCAAGTGGATAAAATCTAAATACAAATTATTATTCTTCTATCAATCATTCATTTGAGTGTGAAGATTTAATCTATACATCCTCTACCACTTTTAAATGCACCTTGTTCTTCATCAATCAGTCCCTCAGTCACTCGACGCACTCCTTCGAGCAAAATACCAGCATAATCTTCCTTACAAACTCAATACACTAATTCCCCTATAGTTTCTACAGAACCAATTATCTCCCTTATGACCAAACCCTCTCAACGTACTTTCATTTATTCTCTCATTTACCCATTTCTTCACACCACATAACTCTCTAATACATTCATTCCTCATTTTATCAATTCTTTTCACACCTAACACGCCCCTAAGAATATAATATATATATTGATATATATATATATATATATATTAATAATATATATATATATATTCTGAAAAGTATAGTATATTATATATATATATATGAATCTTCTCCAGAGATATAATAATTTCAATATTATCAAACAAACAAAAAATTATACCCAACCAGTTAAAAAAAAAAGTAATGAAAAAATTTAGTTTAATCAAATATAAATGAATGAGTAATACTTACATCTTTAGCAATATCATTCTTTAAGCCACCAACAACCAATTTTTTGTTGACAATTGTACAAACAAACTATTTTATTTCGAGAGGAAACTGACTAATTTTCTAAAAATTTCCATCAATTTTGTTTGCGTCCATTTTTCGGTGCCCTCATCTGCCATGTATAGCCTTTGAAAATGTAACATAACCCTGTAAACTTTCTGTCTTTGGACACTTCATTAAAACCACATTAGCTATCTCCCCAAATTGTTCAAAGTATACCTTGAGGCTTTCATCGTGATTCTGCTAATCAAGCACTAATAATAACTTGTCGCAATCTTCAGTTCAGCTGAGTCTAATTATATATAATTATATATAATATATATATAAAATATATATATTATATATATATTAGAAAATATAAATAATATATATATATATATAATATAAATATATATATATATATATATTAAGTATATATATATATATATACCGTATATATATATATATATATTATACTATATATATATATATAATATATATATATATATATATATATATATATAATATATATATATATATATATATATATATATATATATATATATATATATATATATAGTATATATATATAAATATAGTATATATATATAGTTTTATATATATATATTTATATTTGTTTATATATATATATATATATATATATAATATATATATATATATCCCTGTGGTAATTATTGATCTTTAAAAGACTTCCCTGCTCACGCTTGGGTCAAGGATCAAACAGGGCTCCAATCAAAGTGAGGATGATATCCTCAATAATAATTTTTAAAAACTGCTAAAACACTCCCAGCTTTAATAATAAATAGATAAGATAATATATAGATAGATAATATATAGATAAGGTGAATAAGAAATATTTTTAATAGGTTTTAATATATAGAAAGGTAAGATAAATCTTATCTTTCTATGAAAAGAGTATTTTTCTAAAGATAGAGCTTCTTTTTAGCTCATCATGGTTTGGTGGTAAAACACTTGCATAACAATGCAATGAGAGATTTATAATATCTATATATTATTAAAACTGCGAGTGTGTTAGCAGTTTTTAAAAATAAATATTGATGATAACATCCTCTTTAAGTGGAGCCCTGTTTGATTCTTGACCCGAGTGTGAGTGGAGAAGCTCTGTCAATGAGAGATTAATAATGTCTATATATTATTAAAACTATCAATTTTTAAAAATTATTATATATAATAAATATATATATATATATATATATATATATATATATATATATATATATATATATATATATATATATATATATATATATATATATATATATTGGTATATAAAATTCACATTTGACTCAGTGAATTAAAGTTTTTTTTTTTTTTTTTTTCTTTAAGATTGTAGTTTTCTTCCTGTGAGAGTGGTGGTTCGAATCCTCGAATCTGGCTACCCGAATGGACACAAAAATTTGCTGTCAGTGAAGATTTTTTAAGTTATTTGGGTGCTGAAATGATATGCAAATGAATTTACTCAATCTCAGCTACCCAAACATCACTAAAACAAAGACAAAATTTTCTATTATAGCATACAAAAAATCACACCCTCTCTCATGCTTCTAGCAAATTGGGTCTGCCCATCTGAATTCAAAACCACATCCACAGTGGTTTATAGAACATCCAAATGCATTGAGCTGAAGCAGGATTTGCTATCAAGCCTAAATAAATAATCTGCTCACTCTAATCCACTTAGATAAAAGTACATAAATTTCAATTTCCCCTGACCAAAACCTTACTGTAGAAATAAACCCCCCAAATCATGGGACAGAGAGTTTCAGTGTGCTAAAAATGAAAATATATATATATAGTATATATATATATATAATATATAATATACAAATATATATATATATATATAATATATTATATATAGAATAATATATATATATAGTATATATATTATATAATCATTTTAATTAATTTGGAGCTCAACCCAATTCTAACTGGGGTGTCTTACCTATCACAGAAGGTTCTTGTCTTAGGTATAGTTTTTTCCCTTGGTAGTAGAAACTAGGTGTATACTATGCAAGTTACTGACGAGCCCTAGGGTTTGCTGTGTGAGTTTTGCATAAGCATGTTGGGTGATTGTTTTTTATTCTAGATGACTGGGAGAGTGTAGGGATTTAAGGGAATTTAAGGGTTTTATTATTATTATTATTATTATTATTATTATTATTATTATTATATTATGTTATTATCATTTTCTTCTTATCTGTAATTATTTGGAAAAAGGGAACTTTTTTACCGAAATTTCATTTCATTCTCTTTCTAAATTTAAAGTATAGGAAATTATTTATTGAGTCAGGACTCAGGACAGTGAAGGAATAAGGCCGTGAGCCATAGTGAAAGCAGTAGAGAAGAACCATGAGAGGTCAAGTTTCCACTCCTTTGGGTAAGTGTGAAACTAGTGGACGCGCTGTATGTAGGAGTTAGGCTAGGCAATAGGGTTAATGAGTATACTTGTCTGTTGCAGGTGGAACTAATACGGGATTTCTCAAACAACTATTACGGGATTTCAGTGGAATTGATCCAGGAATTCTCAAAGCTTATTCTGGGATTTCTTAACTAACGCGACTTCTTTGAACAACCAATTAAGCGGATTCTTCTAAATTAATTGAAGGAAATCATGGGAGGGTACTCAGAGGAGCGTGGCGAACAATCGGAAGAACGAGTGCGGCATTAGCGGTGCTTCCGCGGAAACTGCCCGCGGGAATTGATAACATAACATTCATCCCACAAATTGGCACAAGTACAGCAGAGTTAGTTGTGAACTCTTGCCATATAAAAAAGAAGTTTACCGCCATATCGCATGGTCGCTGCACCATAGGGACACTTTTGGGTGGGCATTGCAGGGATCACTGGCACTCCATCTCCTTTGTGAATATTTTTATTGCTCTTTAAGTGCTATTCCCCGCAAATTGCGGTCTTATGTAAGTTGACCAGTTAGTATGAATTGGAATTTAGCTTTAAATTGTGTTTGTTCTATTTTCCCCAGTACGCGAGTTCTGTTATAAGAGGCTTGATCTAGTAAAAGTGAACATCTATTTTAGCGACTCACTGTGTTGGTTAAACTTCCCGGTGCCCACCGCCGTGGGAACCATTAATAAGAGTTGCCCTTGCCGAGGAGACAAGCGCGGTAGGGCGAGTGGTTTTACTGAGTCACAGTGACCCCCCGGTCCGGTTTAGGATCACGGGAACATCCCCGAAATGTTGCCCTTGCCCAGGGAAACAGCGCGGTCGAGCGAAGTTCGTGCCGAGACGAGACCCACGCACGATTTCTTCGAGTCGGGAAACGGACGCAAGGGAAATCCGTAGTGCTTCACTATCTTAAGGGACAGTCGGGAGCGGGAAGGGAACGGTCAAACCCCACGTCCGTTTTAGAGGAGTCGGGTGGTAGGAAAAATCCACCGAGGTGCTTCACTCACGTAGATCAAAGTCGCGTACCGAGAACGAAGGCGGGGAAACAGTTAATCCGTCAAGGATGGTGATTCAAACGGAGCATATGGTCACCGCGGCCAACGAACAAGTAATCCGATACTATTAGATCGAATCTTGGTCTTAGGTATAGTTTTTTCCTTTTGGTAGTAGGCTAGGTGTATACTATGCAAGTTACTGATGAGCCCTAGGGTGCTGTGTGAGTTTTGCATAAGCATGTTGGGTGATTGTTTTTTATTCTAGACAACAGGGACAGTATCGATAGGCCCATGTAGCTTCTTACTGTCTCTCTGCTTTGTTATGTTTATGTCAGAGAAAATTGACCTATATTATTTTCCTAATGAAGAGGATTAGAGTTTGCAGATAATCTAGGCTTGATAGAAAGCCCTGCTTCAACTCGAATGTATTATGATATTCTAACCAACATGGTTTCACATCCAAATGAGTGGACCTGACCATCTTATGCTAAAAGCATTAGAAAGTGTGATTTTGTATGATATAATAAACTGTTCTGTTGTATTTGTTCTCTAAGTTTTTTGTGATGTGCGAGTAAAAAGATTAGTGTAATTCACTTTATATAATACAATTTTAAGTGTCTGTTTAGGTAGCCAGATCTGAGGTTCAAACACTCACTCAAGCGAGAGCAAACTATGATCCTTAATCAAAAGAAAAACTTATATTAGCCTACCAAGCTACTGTTGTAGAGGAGAGTGAGAGAATACGATGAGTAAACAATGTGCTCCTGATAGAAAGAATGAAAGGACATGGTGAAGGAGTTTTAGAAAGAAAATACCTATGTAGATGGAATAAAGAGTTCATGGAGGAAACTTAGAAGAATTTCAGTTTAGCAAAGAGAAAGAAAGACATTCATTCCATTGGTTTACAAATGATCTGGTTTAGGAATCAATATGTCCCTTTTAATTTGGTATTAATTTCTTCGTCATTCTTTTTCTTTAGCTGTTCTTTAGTTAGTTATCCAAATGTTAGATTTTATTTTTATATCTCCAATGATCCAAAATTACTGGAGGACTGCTAAATTTCTGGTATTACTGAAAGACTATTATAAGTCTAACTGTTACCGCAAATAAAGGTGGTAAAATCCGAACGGTAGCGGGAGTTGGTATTATTAATCGCGCGAGCAGCAGTATGTAATTTGCAAAAAAAAAAATTTCCTTGGAAATGCATAATCATTAAAGATCTGTCTCTCACCCTTGAATTATATAAAGTTTCATGCCATTTATATATTAATTCCTAAATATGATGAACATAGTAATGGGCAGATATATTTCAAATTAGAATAACTGAGTATTACTACCGTTATTTAAATATCACACTCATATTAATATTAGGAAAGGGAATATAAAATTTTTATTTGAAGAACCTTTCCTCTGGTACTCTTCCAGAAACAAATCAGTTCTCAGGATAAAACAAAAAATATTAAATTCTCTAACCCTTCTCTCTGTTCTATCCTATTTTCTTTATCTAATTTATATCACAAAATTATTCATTATTACAAAATTAATTAATTTTAATTATATATTATTACAAAATTAATTAATTTTAATTATATATTATCATTACCTGATTAAACTATTTGGTTTTATCAGATTAGTATTGTACATTTCCCAATATTCATTTGTTTTTCTCCTTTTACATTTTTTTATCCATTTTAGTTTCAAATCAATTAACTTAATGTATATTAACTTATTCAATATAAATCAACTTATTCCAAATAATGTTAATTGTGCAGCATACTTCAACGTGTAATAGTTCTCAAAACCTATAAGAAATAATAATAAAGAAATAATAATGATAAAAAATAATTTAATAAAACACAGCCTATGACTCCTCACATCTCTCCCCATTAAGACCTAAGGGTTCCCCCCCTCCCACATATCAAAGGAATATTTTATTAAATCTAGAAACTTTTTTACATTTTATGGAAATTAATTAATGTTGATATAATAGATTCTCCAAGAACCTTTTTTTCTTGAAGTAAGTTAATCATGTTGTCAACTGAGTTTAATTGTTCATTGATGGTTGGATTCTGAGGGGCTAAATCAAAAATTATATTACGTACTGCATTCCTAACTTGATCATCATTCATTGCAGGTGGTCTGACTGAGGAAGCTGATATATTAATATTTTCCTGGAAATTCTCCAAGGCAATATGTTGTTGTAATTCTTCGCTGAAATTGATTGGCTCAGGATTAGGGACCTGAACATACATGAGTTGTTCTAGTCTATTTATTATGGGTTTTTGTTGACTGGGCATTTTTTCCTTTTAGTATTAAAGGTGTACAGGATCTTGATGGTAGTTAGGACCAGAAAAACTTGGTAGTTGGTATTCTTTATTCAGCTATTTCAACTAAAGTAGTCATGATTGGGGCCACAAAATTGAGATTAAAATCTGGATTTGGCACTATTATTTTAAAAAGCTGTTTTCCTGTAACATATATTTCGTCTTTCCATGCCCTACAAGTTAATGACCATATAAGAACCACGCCAGCATCCCGGGTCATTTTCTCTTGTAAAACAGAAATACACTCATTTAGTTCCCTTCCAAACTTCCAATCCACTTCCATTTCTACCCCCAACTCTTCTCTAATGCTGTTCCTTCCTGCACTTCAGAGCCAATTACTAGCAAGGTCATTTTCTGAAAATAACCATAACTTAGTTGCAACATTTATTAATATATAAGTTGATATTAATGAATGTTACCTTCTTTATTAATATATAACTAACAACATGTATATATAAAGATAAGTTTCCAATGGAAATTTTTTTTTTAAATTTTTAGGAAAAAAAAAATAAACCAAAAATTTTTCTTTATAGAATATTAATTTTTCCTCAATTTATTTTGCTTATACTTAGAGTTTGCAACATCACATTGGGAAAAATTCTTACAGGTCCCCTTGATCTAGTATGTAGGCGACATTCATTCATAATTAATACATTTTCACTTTTCTCACCTTTCACCCTTTCCATGCTCTCACCCATCTCATTCTTGATGAATTGTCCCTCAACTATGCCTTGTGATAATGTTTCATCAAGATTAATGCTGCTAATATTCATGAGACTGTAATTAATATTATTAAATGTAATCACTGAAAATTTTCTTTAATTTACTCTGAGAAACCAGGAAACGAAGAACTAGACTGAATAGAAGCAAAAAGGTCAGACAGAATGTTAGATTAGAACTTGAAATTTTATTAGAAAGCTCGATAAAAGTGTGAAAAAAAAGGAATCACCTTGGAACGACTTAGGTTCATTAAGTTTCTGTGACTGGAGAGCTTAATTTTGAAGAAATATTATAAGGAATTCTGTTTTCATGTTAGATTCTCTAAAACTATGTCTAACAGAAATATTGCCAGATGAACATTGATATTAATTACAAATACTATTTTAATTATCATTATTGTGAAAAGTAGAAGGTGAATTAGTATAAGTAAGAGAATTGGAATTTAACAGATTTCAAGAACGAGTGACTACGCTACTAAAAGGAGTACTGAAGCAATATTTATTTATGGTGAAAGAAGAGGTAGTGTGTGTTCCAGAAAACACAGAAACGGAGGATGTTTCAACTCCTGAGAAAACTACATTTTTCTTAACAGGATTAACTACCTGGCATACTGGTTCAGGAGCTAAACTAACCTCATCTACAGTTTCTGTTATATTAATTGGCTCTTGCAAAGTTTCATGCATGACTTTAAGTTTGTCTAAAAGGTTAGGTAGCATATTGTACAATTAAAATCTAAAGAATTAGTTTCAAAACCAGAAAATTCTTGTTCCATTGGGTTAGTTTCATATGTTAAATTTTCATCACTGTCATTAGTTTCTAAGTTATTAATACTATAATTATCTATATTGTTATCTACACAATCACCACTATAATCTACATTATTTGATAATCCACTACCACCACTATCCAAGTCTAAATCTTCAAAGAAATAATCTCCAAAAATTTTGTTCTAGAGCAAGTATGTAGAAACATCATTCCACCTTCGAAGATGACTAAAGTGCACCTGTTCTTCTTGAGTTGTTGATGAATCTCTTTTAATTCCATGAGATCATTTTTATTTACCTGATTAATCACTTAAGGTCCTTCCCACCTGGCTTTAAATTTATCATGGATATGATGACCCTTATGGATTACCTTCTTAGCTAATTTCTGTCCAATTTTAAAAGATTTAAAGTTTTTACTACCCTCAGTCCAATTTTGTGAAAAATTTGTGGCACCAGTGGTGTGTGCTTTTTGGTAAAAGGAAATCTGAGGGTAACATGTTCATGGTGCTGCATAAAGTTTTGTTGTATATTAACACTGACTGCAATTTTAATATCCCAAACAGAAGGATTCTCTTTAACTAGAAATGTTAGTAGTTGTATTTGACTACAGTTAAATCTTCGCATATTCCATTACTGGTGGGGTATAATGGTGACATTTTCACATGATGGATATTAAATTCATCTAATATAGTGGTAAATTTGGAGGATTTAAATTCTGCAGCATTATTTGTGAGTAATCAAGTTGGTATTTTTTGGTAGAAATGGTAACAATTTATACTTAAAAACAAAAGCAATGGTATGACTTTGCTTATTTATTAGCATGACAGATACCCTTTTTGTAAAGTGATCTGTTAATACTTATTCCAATTGTTTGTTAAGGGAAATTAAATAAAATCCATAGCTATAAGATCAAAAGGATATTAGGTAATTATTTTTACCATTAAAGGGGTAATATGGCAAGAATGATTTTAATCTTTGGCAAATAGGACAATACTTAATGAGATCTGATGCAGATGCAAGTTGATTGATATGAGGATGACAGAAATGTTGATAAATTAGCTATTAATTTATTGCATCCTATATGAGCACAACTTGTATATAAATTCAGTATGATATTAATCAGGAGATCAAAAATTACAAAATGTAGCCTATTACTTCGTTTTATAATATATTTCATGGTCTATAACTAAATTATTTGCATGTCTTAAATAAATGTATATTTATAGGTTACACATATACAGTGGCGGCTCGTCTTTATGGGCAATTGGGCTGCAGCCCCTCCAAATTAAAAGCCACGGCATAGGATCGTTTAGAAATATGAAATTGTTTTTTTTTAACAATTTAGTTTACATAAAAAATTAGTAATCAATTAAGAAATAACAAAGGAATCCTTTTTCCAACTGCAAATTGGAGAGTGACGATATTATTTCAAATATATTCCAATTAATAAAATTGGGCTCTAACTTTTGCGGCCCTAAACAAAAAAAGCCAACTTTATAAGTTCTTAAACATAAGACAAATATAGCAACATACGAAATAAAGAATAAAATTCCTATAGTACTTTTTATAATGTTGCCAGTTTGGCTTCTATTTTTTCATAGCAACTTGGAAGTTTTGTCATATTAAGATTAAGGTTCAACTTTTACAGACGTTGCTCAGATTTGTCAATGTATGTCTTTTACTTGTATATGAGCCCGTCAGAGACACTAAAGTCTCGTTTTTTATCGCATTTTACGGGGGAGAGCTTTGTGTTTAAGTCTTTTTGTGCGAGAAATTACATAGAGAAAAATATAAAACACCATGCAAAACATAATTACCCGTTCACTGTGATATCATATAATTATAATATATATATATATATTATATAATACTATAATATAAACTGCTATATGATATTAATACTATATGTGCATAACCCGTAATCTCATAATATATATATATATATCATATATATAATCATTATATAACATTATATATAATATACTATATAAAGATATAAATATATAATATACTATATATATAATATATAATATATAATACTATATAATATAATTTATAAGTATGATTATATAATTATATATAATATTATAATATATATATATATATATATATTATATATATATATATATACTATATATACTACTATAGTCCCATCACTATTATATAGATATAACTATATCAATAATATATATGATATATGTATTATATAATATTTATATATTATATATTATCTATTAACTATATATATATATAGTATATAATTTATATATATATATAGATATATATACTATATAATATATGCTATAATATTATAGATATAGAGAGGAGAGAGATGAGAGAAGAGAGAGAGAAACATATATCCCTCCAGACGGGAGAAGAGCAGAGAGAAGACGGAGGCGAGAGAGAGAGGACCAAATCCACTATGGATAAGCAGGCAATGACGTGTTTTACCGTATTTGATAGGCATACGGTTTTCTAAAGTTGACACCTCTACCCAACTACAATTTATTTTTAGGCGGTTTGCTTTACCGAAATGATTATCCGAAATGGCATTGGCAACCGATATGTAAAAAACAAAAAAAGTCCTTAATTTATGACACATTATACACAAATATAAACAAATTACGGTAATAGTCCGTTGAGGATAATCCCTAGTCAGTATTCTGATATTTTAGAAAAGCATTAATATGATTTATAATTAGTATTCCATCAAGAGAGTTTATCAAGGCCTTTTTAATGCAGAATCCGTGTTCGAATGCATAGCCACAATCAGATCATTAAAATAAAACAAATTATATTTATGCATACACTTACACCCATACAAAATATCTAAAGCTTCCGGTCGAAGAGAGCGTAATCCTAACTATATTTATAGAATCATCAAGCGAATAATAACTGGCTACGTAATTGATATATATATAAAGATTATATAATATATATATATATATATAATATACTATATATAATATATATAAATATATATGACTAATATATATTATACATAATTATACATATCATAATTCATTAAATAATAACACACTAGTTTACACGATCCCCGCCACCTCGTATATATATATACTAGTACATATAATATATACTATAGGAATCTTAACTTAACTATAATATATAGCGTCATATTAGATGTATCACTTATATAATAATATATGATATATATATTTATAATTAATATACATATATATATATATATAATATATCTATATATAACTTTGCAGCCCTCCATGCCAAGTATTACAGATCCAGGCCACATGATTACTATCGATACTATATAAATATATATATATATATATACATATTATACTAATATATATATACTATATTATTACTATTATATATATAATATATAATATACTAAAATATAATATATATCAGGACTATATATATATATATATATATTATATAATATAATATATATATATATATATATATATATATATACGTATAATAGTATAATAATATATATATAATATATATATATATATATATATAAGCCTATCAATATATATATTATACAGGATTATGTACAAACATGCATGTCATCTCGTGACTACTTTTTGCCTGGTACAAAGAGCTATACATAAACTATTATCGACTTAGTAGCGCTCGTTATTCCCATCTATACGAAACCACTAAATTAAGATCTGAAGAAAAAAAAAATCAAAGAGAATCAACCATGCTATCCTGGCGGCCGCCCACCCTCACTTGCACAAACAATTACGCGACACCAAAACAAATTCACAGGCTGTAAAAGTCATTATAACTCTACAGCTAAATAAGTGATATACCTTTTTACTCGATATTAAATATGTTGCAGATAACAAAGAGACAAAACTCATACCGTAACAAACACCCAACCAATTACAACACTATACTATACATACTAATATTATATCATGATAGTATATATACTATATATACTATATATATATATATATATTTATATCCTTATATAAATATGATATATATATATTTAATACTAATATATATTATAATTAATATATATATTATATTAATATATATATATACATATACATATATTAATATAGTATAATATTATTATAATATATATATATATTATATATATTATATATATTATATATATAATATATATATATAATATATATCTATATATATATATATATAATATATAATATATATATATATATATATATATAATATATATATATAATATAATCATCATCATCCTTTTGTACCCCCTCACAATTGAGGGGTGGGGATATGAAGGGGCAACTTCACTTTTTGAATCAGGAAATCTGCAGGCAATGTAATGGCATAATTTAGGGTATAAATAAGTGGCTAGCGAACCCAAACTCCGCTACCGCCGTCCTCTTTTGTACGACACGTAAAGTCGTACCGGTGGCAGTTAAATTTTTCTCCCCGCTTGTATACACAGGGCATTTTAATCATATTATATATATATACTTATCTAATATATATATTATAAAATTATTAAATATATATATTTATATATATATATATATATATATATATATATATATATATAATATATATATTATATATATATATATATATATATATATATATATATATATATATATTCAGGGGGTATACATAGGGTAGGCAGAGTAGGTAGCTCCTATAGGTAGCTCCTCCCCAATATTTTTGAGTCTTTATAATAAAATAAATAATGGTCTAAGTTAACTTCTAAATTATTAAATTTATAATGAAAGTGTAAAAAAGCTGATTTATTAAAATAATAATTTAAAGAAAATCAACTACTTTAATAATACAATTTAATAATTAAGGTTCATTTCCAAGCGCATCGCGTGGGCGAAATTTCCTTCACTACCTAGACTTAAAAGTTAAAAATGAAGCTTGGGGCGTACGGGTAGATCTTCATTTTTCATATAATAAAAATATATGGGAAAAAGCCAAGCGTCATACCGGCTTTTCGGGACCTGAATGACCTGCGCGACGAAAACAAATATACGAAATTCCTGCGAGTCACGAAACTCTATTTTCGTTCACTCCGACACGAATATATCTATGAAAATTTTCTTTGAATCTCTACTCTGCTCCCTCCTTTCCACCCCTGCTCATCTCTCACTCCCACTCTCCATTCTGAACCTCCTTCCTCCTACTCCCTACCTTCTTCTCCTCCCCTCCCCCTCTCTCCCCCTCTACTCTCACTCATACATCTCTTTCTCAATGCGTCATTCTACTCTCTTCTTCCTCTCTCTCTCATCTCTCATCTCTTCTCTCTCTTCTCTCTCTCTCTCTCTTCCTCTCTCTCTCTCTCTCTCTCTCTCTCTCTCTCTCTCTCTCTTCTCTCTCTCTCTCTCTCTCTCTCTCTCTCTCTCTCTCTCTCTCTCCTCTCTCTCTTCTCTCTCTCTCTCTCTCTCTCTCTCTCTCTCTCTCTGTGTAAAAAAAATAAAAATAAAAATAAAAATAAAAATATATATATACGTATATATAAATTATATTTATATATATATTATATATATAGCTGCCTACCCAATTATAACCTTCAAGGACGCACTGATATATATATATATATATTATTATATATATATATATAATACTATAGACATATGTAGTATATTATATATATATATATAATATATATATATATAGTCGGTCACGACATCCCCGACTCATGCAACGGCCCTCTTAATTATATATATATGATATATTATTATTATTATATATTATAATATATATATATATATATATATATAATATATATATATATATATATATATATATATATTATATATATAATATAGAATATATTAGTATATATAGTATATAAATTATATATATTACTAATATATATATAATATATTATATTATAACTTAATTTCCATCAAAATGGATAATTATAAACGTAAATCTGAAATCAAACTTCATTCCATAATGTGTAAGTATACTTAAGTAAACACACACATGTATCGTCGATGCACTAGAAAAGCGACAACTCGAAAAAAAAAATGTGAATTTTCAAAGGTCTTAGAAATTATGTTTTCCTATAGAAATATATTTTATGTCAATTCTATGAATGGCATATACATAAA